>JAJPUD010007748.1:0-21698 GCA_023553655.1 Myrmecobius fasciatus | reverse complement strand
TTACCAACAAAGTTCAGCAGCAAGAGATACAAAAAGAAATTCCATTCCAAATAGCAGATGATAGGATAAAATATTTGGGAATCTATCTGCCAAGGAAAAGTCAGAAACTATACGAACTAAATTACAAAACACTTTCCACACAAATAAAATCAGACCTAATCAATTGGAAAAATATTAAGTGCTCATGGGTAGGCAGAGCGAACATAATAAAAATGACAATATTACCCAAACTAATCTACTTATTTAGTGGCATACCAATCAAACTCCCAAGAAATTATTTTACAAATGTAGAAAAAATAGTAGCAAAGTTCATTTGGAAGAAAAAAAGGTCAAGGATTTCAAGGGGATTAATGAAAAAAAAAAGGTAGATGAAGGTGACCTTGCTGTACCAGATCTAAAACTATATTATAAAGCAGCGGTCATCGAAACCGTTTGGTACTGGCTAAGAGAGCAGTCGATCAGTGGCACAGGATAGGATATCAGGACTATCTAGGCAATAACCTTAACAATTTAGTGTTTGATATACTGAAAGACCACAGCTTTTGGGATAAATACTCACTATTTGGCAAAAACTGCTGGGAAAATTGGATACTAGTGTGGAAGAAATTAGGGCTTCACCCATACCTAACACCACATACCAAGATAAGATCTAAATGGGTTCATGATCTAGATATAAAGAGGGACTTTGTAAGCAAGTTAGAGGAACGTAATATAGTTTATCTCTCAGACCTGTGGAGATGGAATAAATTTATGTCCAAAGAAGAGCTGGAACTCCTAATTGAACACCAGATGGATAATTTTGATTATATTAAGTTAAAAATTTTCTGTACAAACAAAACAAATGGAGACAAGATTAGGAGGGAAGCATCAAATTGGGAAATCATCTTTACATTTAATGGTTCTGATAAAGGCCTCATTTCTAAAATATATAGAGAATTGTCTCATATATATAAGAATTCAAGCCACTCTTCAATAGGTAAGTGGTCAAGGGATATGAGAAGACAATTTTCAGATGATGAAATTAAAACCATCTCTAGTCATATGAAAAGTTGCTCCAAATCACTATTGATCAGAGAAATGAAAATTAAAACAACTCTGAGGTACCATTACACACCTGTGAGATTGGCTAAAATGACAGGAAAAGATAACGATGAATGTTGGAGGGGATGTGGGAGGGCTGGGACACTAATACATTGTTGGTGGAACTGTGAACGGATCCAACCATTCTGGAGAGCAATTTGGAGCTATGTTCAAAAAGTTGTCAAACTGTGCATACCCTTTGACCCAGCAGTGTTTCTACTGGGCCTATATCCCAAAGAGATCTTAGAGGAGGGAAAGGGACCCACCTGTGCAAGAATGTTTGTGGCAGCCCTTTTTGTAGTGGCTAGAAACTGGAAACTGAATCATCAATTGGAGAGTGGCTGAATAAATTATGGTATATGAATGTTACGAAATATTATTGCTCTTTAAGAAACTACCAGCAGGATGATTTCAGAGAGGCCTGGAGGGACTTGCATGTACTGATGCTGAGTGAAATGAGCAGAACCAGGAGATCATCATACACAGCAATAACAGTATTACATGATGATCAATTCTGATGGACATGGCTCTCTGCAACAAAGAATTGTCTCAAACCAGTTCCAATGGTTCACTGAAGAAAACCATATACACCCAGAGAGAGGGGAATGAAATATGGACCACAACGTAACATTTCCATGATCTCTATTGACATTTATTTGCATTGTGTTGCCTTTCTGTGATTCTTTTTTTTTCTTGTAGATAGGATTTTTCTTGCATAACTTCTCAATCATTTCAACATTATTAACATGTAGTGGACTTCCTGCCATCTAGGGGAGGGGAGGGGACTGGGGGTAAAATTTGTAATGGAAAGCTTTGTAAAGATCAATGTTGGGGAACTACCCATACATATGTTATACAAATAAAAAGCTTTAATAAATTAAAAAAATAAATTAATTAAAAAAAATCAAATGCAAAAAGACAGAAATAATAAATGCTTCTTTTTCAGATCACAATGCAATAAAAAGTGTATTAAACAAAGGAATAAAAAAGATAGACTAAAAACCAATTGCAAATTAAATAATACAATTCTAAAGAATGAGTCAGTCAAACAGCAAATGACAGAAACAATACATAATTTCATACAAGAAAATGACTTTATAATGAGAAAACATAACAAAGCCTATGTGATGCAGCCAAAGCAGTTCTAGGGGAAATTGTATAACTCTAAATATGTGTATAAATAAAATAGAGAAAGAGGAGATCAATGAATCAGAGTGCAACTAAAAAAGCTAGAAAAATTAAAAAAAAATTAAACTCCCAATTAATTGCCAAATTAGAAAATTTTAGACTTCACAGAGAGATAATTTAAATAGAAAGTAAAAAAACCAAAACAAAAAACAAAAAAACTATTGATATAGTAAGCAAAACTAAGAGCTGGTTGTATGAAAAAAAAGATAAACCTTTGGATTTTTATTTAAAAAAAGGAAGATAAAAAGTACATCACCAGCATCAAAAATGACAAGGCTGATCTAACTATCCTTTTAAATGAAAAAACAAACAAACAAAAACTTAAGCAATAATTACGAGCTAATTTGCTTAATTCTATAGCAGCAAGTATGACAATCTAACTAAAATGGATGAATATTTACAAAAATATAAATTGCCCAGGTTAATAGAAGGGGAAGTAAAAAAATAAACTTAAATATTCCCATTTTATAAAAAGAAATTGAACAAGTCATTAATGAATTTCCTAAGAAAAAAATCTGAATGGCCAGACGGATTCACAAGTGAATTCTATCAAACATTTAAAGAACAATTAATTGCAATATTATGTAAGCTATTTTGAAAAACAGGTAAAGAGGGAATACTGCCAAATTCCTTCTATATCACAAATATGGTACTAATAACCAACCCAGGAAGAACCAAAACAGAAAAAGAAAATTACAAACCAATCTCCCCAATTGAAACAAAAATTCTAAATAAAATATTAGCAAAGACATTACAGCAACTTATCAGCAGATAACACACTATGACAAGTGGAACATATATCAGGATTGCAGGATTGGCATAATATTGGGAAAACTATTACCACAATCGACCATATCAATAACAAAACCATTAGAAAACATGCAAATCTCAATAGATTGTTCTTGACAAAATACAGTACCCATTGCTATTAAAATGCTAGAGAGAATAGGGATAAAGAGAGCTTTCCTAAAAATAATAAGCAGTTTCTATCTAAAACATGTGACAAGCATTTTTTATATAATGAAGAGAAGCTGGACACATTCCCAATTATCACCACTATTATTCAACATTGTTCTAGAAATGTTGACTTTAGTAATCAGAAAAGAAATATAAATTAAAGGAATTAAAATAGGCAACATGGAAAAGAAACTATCATTCTTTGCAAATAATATGATGATGTACTTAGAGAATCCTAGAAAATCATCCAAAAACCTACTGGCAAAAATTCACAGCTTTAGCAAAGTTGTAGGATATAAAGTAAACCCATACAAATCATCAACATTTCTATACATCACTGACAAAGTCTATCAGAAAAAAGATAGAAAAAGAAATTCCATTTAAAATTGTTGTAGACAAAATAAAATACTTGCTCATCTACCTGCCAAGAAAATCCAGCAATTATATGAACATAATTACAAAACACCTCTCATGGAAACAGAAAGATTTCTATTAGAAAGATCTAAACAATTGGAAAAATATCAATTATTCATGTCTAGACTGAGCTAATAAAATAAAAATGACAATTCTGCCTAAATTGGTCTACTTGTTCTATGCCATACCAATCAAACTGCCAAAATATTATTTTAGAGAGCTAGAGAAATAACAACAAAATTCATCTACAATAACGATAGGTCAAGAATATTAGGGAATTAATGAAAAAAAAGGATGGTGACTTAGCAATATCAAACCTAAAACCATTTGCTACTGGCTAAGAAATAGTGCTGAATCAATGGAACAGAGTATATAAATATGACCCAATAATCAAGGCCCATAGCAATCTACTATTTGATAAACCCCCACAGTATAGTTTCTGGAATAACAAGTTACTATTTGACAAAAATTACTAGGAAAATTGGAAAATAATATATCAGAAACTTGGCATAGGCCTACATCTGACATTCAAACAAAATAAGGTCAAAATAGATACATGATTTGGGAATAAAGGATAATACCATAAACAAATTAGGAGTGGAAGGGGTAATTTACCTATTAGATCTTTAGAGAAGAGAGAAATTTATGATCAAAGAAGAACTAGAGAAAATTATGAGAGGCAAAATGGACAACTTTGATTACATTAAATTAAAAAGATTTTGCAAAAAAAAAGCCACAACAGAAACAAAATTAAAAAGTAAGTACAAATCTGTAGAAAATGTTTATACCCAATTTTTCTGATAAAGGTCACATTTCTAAAATATATGGAAAGCTTTGTCAAATTTATAAGAATACATGTCATTTCCCAATTGATAAATGGTCAAAGGCTATGAATAGACAATTTACAAGTGATGAAATCAAAGCCATCTATAATCATATGAAAAAAAAAAGCTCTCCATCAATGTTGATTAGAGAGATACAAATTAAAACAACTCTGAGATACTATCTCACACTTTCAGATTTACTAAGATTAGAGGAAGAGATGATAAATGTTAGAAGGGATGGGGAAAAACTGCCACACTGATGCATTATTGGTAAAGTTGTGGAATGATCCAACCATTCTGAAGAGCAATCTGGAATTATGCCCAAAGTGCTATGAAAGTCCATATAACCTTTGATCCAGTAGTGCCATTACTGGCTCTGTATCCCAACAAAATCATAAAGGAGAGGAAAGGACCCACATGTGCAAAAATGTTTGTAGCAGCTCTTTTTGTGGTGGTAAAGAATTGGAAAAGTAGTCGATACCCATCAATTTGAGAATGGCTCAACAAGTTGTGCTACATGAAGGTAATCGAATATTATTGCACTATAAAAAATGATGAACAAGCTGATTATAGAAAGGCCTGGAAAGATGTACATAAACAAATGTAAAGTAATAAACTAATGCTGATTGAAACAAGCAGAAGCAAGAATACATTGTACACAATAACATTAAGAATGTATAATGATCAACTATGAAAGACTTATTTCTTCTTAGTAGTTTAATGATCCAAAGCAATAGACTTTGGATAGAAAATGCCATCTAAATCTAGAAAAAGTACTAAGGAGAGTGAGTATAAATCAACACATGCTATGTTCACTTCTTTTTTCTGTTTTTTTTTTTTTTTTTTTTTTTTTAAATCTCTCCCATAGTTTTTCCCTTTTGCTCCGTTTTTTCTTTCCCAACATTATTCATAAGGCAATGGTATTAAAAATAAATAAACTTATTACGTAAAAACAAAGCCTCTTTTAAGCTCTTCCATGGCCTGAGCCCAATTCTTATTTTTTTTGAAGTTTAGGTGGTGGAGCTTTGATTTTGTTATCATTTTCTGAACTTATATTTTGATCTTCCTTGTCACTATTATAACTTTCAATGGTCAGAAAGTTGTTTCATTTTCTGCAGATTTTCCTACCCTATTCCTCTGATTTCAATTACTTGTTAAAGTAGGTATCTGTTACAGTTGTGAAGGGTGCATTTTCCTAAGCTTCAAAGGTTTTGTGAAGTTGTGTTCAGAATTCCTTATAAGAATCTGACCACAAGCACTATTTTCTGCCCTGAAGCTGTTAGGTTTATTCCCACCTTCCTATAGCTGTAAGATCTGGTATGCTGGCCAGGGCTGAAGCTCTGCTGATTGGGGCTGCATTGGGACCGCCTGCCAAACTCCCACCTCATTGTCACAGATAATTTCCACTGACTTTCCAAGTCTTCCCAGATGTCCCAGGGAAGAGAGGTCCAGAAGCCTGCAACACTGCTGCTGATTCAAAGGTCGGTTGCTGGGGGTCTGTTGCTGAGCTGGGACTGGGGCCAAACCTTCACTGAGATTGCACACTCGGATCCCTCTCTTGCTCCACAAACCTTTTCTGCTGACCTTCCAGGTCCTCTTTGGTACTTCTGGGCTGAGAATTCTGGAAGCTACCAATACTGTCACTTAGAGGTTGAGCCTGGCCAGGCCTAGGTCTGGTTCTGTGGTGGCAGGCCCTATACTGGGACTGCAAGCTTGACTCCCACCCTGGTGTCATAGACATTTTCTACTGAGCTCTGAAGTTGCTTTTTCCAGTTCTTTTAAATTTGAGCTCTGCCCCACGAGAGGAAAGAAGTATTGTCTCAAGTATTGTCACGAGTATTCTTGCGCTGTTGGCTGTTGGTCCTGGCTGTATTTGTTGCCTTGAAGCCTACAAGGGACACTCAGTTTACTACTAAGCTGAGGGGGTCATTTGGTACAGTGTCCTGCCCTGCCAGAGTTTATAGTGATCTACAAGATTTCTTCTTATTCAGCTGGGTCTGAGGGGTAGTGTCTGTTATTTCCTGGGGGCAGGTGCGGGGTGTGGGGGCTACAGTGAACCATGTGACCATGTGTAATAGATTGTGCTGGCAGCTGACCTTTTGCATAGGCATTGGTAAGACCGGTGTCTCCCTAGGCCTTTGAAGCATGTGGAAATCGGGTTTGAAGAGTATGCCTATTTGTCCAGAAGTACACCAAAGCAGGTGGTGGTTGTCCCTAGCTAGAATCCTTCAGGTACCCTGGTTGTGCTAAGACATGTGAGGGGTGCTAGGTGTTGGCATTCAAATAGTATGGGTATGTAAATGAACTAACTCTGAACCCATATTGGCAAAAATAAAAGTTAGTCTGAAGCCCAACAAAACTATAAAATGAGACCCCAAACTCTTGACTAATATGAATGTAGTTTTTCCTGACTCCAGCCATGACACTCTATCCATCTCACTCTTCCATATATATCTGAATTTATGGAGCTATATGCTCCTAACTAATGAAACACTATATAAAATGCTTTCTGTTCCTCTCCCCATTCCCCTTTTCTTTACACCTAGCTTTCTACACCATCCCATGCCATCCTCACATCATCTCCCTCTTTACATCTCCCTTGAACACTACTTGTATTTTTTTTTATTTTTTGTGATAGTTATGCCTGTACCCTCTGTGACTCATTAAAATGAGATTGAATCTTTACTCTCCACTGTCATGTAGTTTTTTCTGATGATATACAAAAAATAGGGCATGCCTGCTCCATTGAATAATTCCATTCATCAATTAGCAAATCAGATAGTGAAGGAATATCTTGTTCACAAGAGAGTAGGTGAGAAAGGAGAAATGAATATAAGATACCAAGACTGGGCTTGAGGAGAAACATGTAAGTTATACCAATCATTCCTTATAAGAGAGTAATAACAAACCACAGGAAGGACAAGTTTGGGAATAACTCCTTTATCCATGCATTGGGAACTAATTAGAGAGTGCAGGGAATATATGCTAGAAGGGAGATGCACCTTGTGTCTCCTAGTAATAGAAATAGTTTTGTTTTTTTTTTTCCCCTGACTACCAAGATTTTAAATATACGCCTATGCTGCATTTTTTTTTGCTGCGATAAATAAAATCTGTCTTAGATCCACTGTTTTTGTAGCTTTAATATTTGCAGAAATGCTAATGTACTCCTTTGGGAAAGACTTCAAACAAAATATAAGGTTTCTAAGGTAAATTCTGGATGAAGGCAAAACAAATCAAAGAGAATATTATTGAGATTGGTCCCTTTTGTATCTAGGTCACATGTCCATTTAGAGGTTATATTCATATAAGTTGTGATGTGTTTACCCAAATCCAATGTCTTCCATATTGCTATCCATCATCAACAAATTTAAAAATTTGGTAATTTCCTATGAAATCTATAAATAACAGAAAAGTTCTTGATAAAATAAAGAATACAGGTAATCACAGAAAATTAGTTGGATAATTGGGATTATATAAGATTTTTAAAACTGTATATATCTGTGGTAAAGCTAGGATAAAATGGAAAAATGTTCACTGGGAACATTCATTGAAAAAAAGAAAATTTCTCTAATAAAAGTCTCATTTCATAAACATACACACATACATACATATATGGATAGGCATATTGAATTAAGTAAAATTTATTTATTTTAAAAAGAACCATTACACAATTTATAGTCTCATTATATGAACATATAAAATTCATCAGAATACAGAAATTATCATCAATAGATGAAGAGGCAGTATTCTTCAGTGAATTGTTATCTTTTTCCAATTCACCATTTTTATTTTCCAATGAATTGGTGATTTTTTCCATTTCACCAATTTTGTTTTCCAGTTTTTCATATCTCTTTTGCAGGCCATTATTTTCTTCTTGCACTGATCTCAATTTATTTCCCCATTCTTCTTCTAGCTCTCTCTTGAGATTCTTTATGCAATCTTCCAGCTAAGCCTTCTGAAATGGGGATCAGCTCATGTCCACCTTTGTGGCTTCCTCTGGGGTTGCATTCCCTTTAAGAACCTCAGAATCTAAGGTCTGCCCTTCTTTCTCTCCATAAAAGCTGTCTATGGTAAGAGCTCTCTTCTGCTTCTTACTCATGTTTTAGAGCTTGAGGTCTGATTCAAGCCGGGGACCTGTAGCCGTTTCAATTTACCCTGGGGCAGTTTGCGTAGTTGACTTCTGGTGCAGGGCTGGTCAGGGTAGATCCGCACTGGGTCCACGCTTTCAGCTGCTCTTAATCCACCCTTTACCAAAGGCAGATCTGCCAAAGCACCTGCCCGCAAGCAGAGTAAAGTGGCCCAAGCGTCTCCCAGGGACTCCTGGGTACCTAGAATCTGCCAACCTCTGTCCCAGTCCCGCTCCGTCCTAGCTGCGCGCTGAGCCTGGCAAGCTGCCAATTCCCTGCGCATCTGAAACTGACCTTCTCTGGAGTTTTTTCAAAGTAAATTTTTGATAGAAGTGCGTTGTACTCCAAGTGTTTGATGGTGTTTGATGGAGCCCTCACTCCAGAACCAGTTCAGAGGCTTAATTTGTTCTGGGTCTGAGGGAAGATCAGAGGAGCTCACAGAGAATGATGTCTGCAGTTCACCATCCTGGCTCCACCCCCCCAAGAGCAGTATTCTTAATCAGAGTGAAAATAATTTAGAAACAAGGGTCTTGAGACTGGAGTGCTTGAGGGCAGAACGCAGGTAGTAGAGTGAAAGCAGAAAGTTGATCAGGCTCTCTCTGTTTCCCTCAAAAACCATATGAAACCAAACCTCTGAAGAGTCTAATAGAATGAAACAACTCTTCAGTTCACGATAGATTAGAAAGACTTCAAAAAAAGGTCTGCCTCATTGGGATGAAAGGTATGTTCAGTTCAGCTCAAATGGTGTGTGGGAAAACCAGTAACAGGATCTTAATTACATCAGGTCAGCAAATGAGAACCTTGTTCTGGCTCAGCTGTGAAACAGACCAGTGGGAAAACTTCCAGTTCCAGCTCAGAAGGCAATGGCTGAAAACCAAGCTGTTTCCTGGAGAGAGCAGGTTGTCCAATTTGTTGCCTAGACAGAACAGGTTCAGGACGACCGCTTCCTGTGAGTAAGACACCAAAACAAAGGGCCCCCTGTGCTCAAAGCCAAGGCTCAGAGCCGCACAAAAAAAGCTTGGGATTGTGGCCCTTGTACCCCAGGGGCAGAGCTTGACCTTAAAAATGACAGAGTAGCGGGGCAGCTAGGTGGCGCAGTGGTTAGAGCACCAGCCCTGAAGTCAGGAGGACCTGAGTTCAAATCTGGTCTCAGACACTTCCTAGCTCTGTGACCCTGGGCAAGTCACTTAACCCCAATTGCCTCAGCAAAAAAAGCAAAAAAAAAAAAAAAATGACAGAGTAGGGGGAAAAAGAAATAAAGAAAATGAGCAAGAAACGGAAAAGAATATTACTGATAGAAACCTACTATGGTGACAGGAAAGAGCAAAACACTGGGTCAGATGAGTACAAAATACCTACATGGTAAATCTCAAAGGATGATATAATTTTTGGTTATGTCATGCAAAGAGTCATTGTAAGTGAATCACTGAGAACCCTTAAAAACTATAATAGGAGCAGCTAGGTGGCACAGTAGATATTTAAAAGATAACACAAACAGTATAAGTGAAAAAGCAGGTTTATAAAAACATTTTAAAAATTACCTAGCCTTCCTCCCCTAACATCTAATCAGCTACTAATTCACTAATTTTACTTTCACATTATTCACATGACCATTGTCCTATTTCAAGACCTTCCTGGATATTTCAACTTCAGCTTCCTATGGTAAGCATTTACTAATCGTTTTCACTGTTAGTACTCTCTCCTCAAAATAAAAAAAGTGTACTGTCTTTAATTTCATATTTTCATTTTGTATGAATTATGAAATATGTGTTCCTTGAGGTTATTTGTCACTGTTCTTTGTCTTTGCTAAGTAAATGTTTATATACATGTTTTCTTACTCAAGTGAATATGATTTTAATTGTTTTATTTATTTAATATTTTATGTCTCTGAACTTACTGACATGAACACGACCTCAAGTACAATAGATGACAGTGTGTAAATTTCTTCTCATTCTATGCAATCATTGTCCATGTACCCCAAATATTCTGCAGGGATTCTTCTGTACTTCTAGATATTTTATAAGCAATAATATAATAAATGATACTGTGGTCTTCTTATTCATGTTGTTAACATTTTGTTTTTTTAATCCGTAACTTTTGCAATAATTGATTTTTATGATACTTTAGCTCATTGTGGTAATAACCAGAAAACCACTCTTGTCTTGAGGTGATCTGTAATGTTGATTATTTTGATACTATTGTATTATATAATTACTGAGGTTTACATAACCATCAATCAATTAATAAATCAATAAGTATTTATAAGGAGCTTAATATGTTGTAGGCATTGGAGATAATGAATCTATGTCTGCCTTCATGAAGCTTACAACGAATTGGAAGAGACAATGTATGTGCTTTTAACAGAATAAAAATAAGGCAATTTTGGCAAAGATAACACTACCAACCATAGAATTCAGGAATGATTTGAGCTGAATTTTGAAGGAGATAAAGAATTTTACAAAGTACAAAGGAAAAGAGAATTGTGAGTCCTTTTCTTTCACTCATCTCATGCTACCCCCCAAACATTGACCCATATTTTAACTTTTTTCTAATATATGGGGAATTGGTTCATCACCATCTCATAAATAAACATTTGTTGAGAACCTAAGTGCTCAGCAGTTTGCTGAGTGCTGGCGATTTAAAAAGTTAAAAACAAAGAAAAAAAGTCCTACCTTCAAGAAGTTTCATTGTACACCTCTGTGGATACTTAGTCTGCCATTCTTCCCCTATATACTTTTTAAGTTTTTAATCCAACATAAAGAGAATGGAGATATCATATTCTCACAGAGGATAGTTTTACTTTTATAAATAAAGAAAATGCTGTATTTCTTTAGCTTTTACAAATATTATGCTGATACAAATTTAATTTCAAAAGAATCTAAACTGTTAGCCTTGTTCATTCAAGGATTCACTAAATGTCAGTATCAAAAATTTTAAATGAAGAAGAAACAAATCATTCTTTTTAATTTTTTTATTAAAGCTTTTTATTTACAAAACATATGAACGATTAATTGTTAAAAATTGACCTTTGCAAAACCTTCTGTTCCAAATTTTCCCCAGGTTTCCCCCACCCTCTCCCTTAGATAGCAGATAGTCCAATATATGTTAAATATGTTACAATATATGTTAAATCCAATATATGTATATACACACACACACACACACACACACACACAGTTATCTTGCTGCACAAGAAAAGTCAGCTCAAGAAGGAAAAAAAACTAAAAAGAAAAACAAAATGCTAGCAAATGACAAAAGAAAGAGTGAGAATACTCTATTGTGGTCCACATACAGGTTCCACAGGCATCTCTTTGGGTGTATATTGCTTTCTTCATTACTGAACATTTGGAAGTAGTTTGAAACATTTCATTGTTGAAGAGAGACACATCCTTCAGAACTGATCATCATATAGTATTGTTGTTGCCATGTATAATGATCTCCTGGTTCTGCTAATTTCACTCAGCATCAGTTCATGTAAGTCTCTCCAGGTCTCTCCAAAATTATCCTACTGGTCATTTCTTACAAAACAATAATATTCCATGATATCCATATACCATAATTTATTTAGCCATTCTTCAATTGATGGGCATCCATTCAGTTTCAGTTTCTTGCCACTAGGAAAAGGAATGCCACAAACATTTTTGCACATGTGGGTCCCTTTCCTTTGATTAAGATCTCTTTGGCATATAAGCCCAGTACAAACATACCTGGGTCAAAGGGCATGCACAGTTTGATAACTTTTTAAGCATAGCTCCAAATTACTCTCCAGAATGATTGGAACTGTTCACAGTTCCACCAACAATGTCAACAACAGTGTCCCAATTTTTTCCACATCCCCTCCAACATTCCTCATTATCTTTTCCTGCGATCTTAGCCAATCTCAGAGGTGTGTAGTGGTATCTCAGAGTTGTCTTAATTTGCATTTCTCTGATCAATAGTGATTTGGAGCACCTTTTCATATGACTAGAAAATTTTAATTTCTTCGTCTGAAAATTGCCTATTCATATCCTTTGACCATTTATCAATTGGAGAGTGGCTTGAATTCTTATAAATTTGAGTCAATTCTCTATAAATTTTAGAAATAAGACCTTTACCTGAATCCTTTAATGTAAAAAAATGATTTTCTAATTTATTGCTTCGATCTTGTCTGCATTAGTTTTGTTTGTACAAAACCTTTTTAACTTAATATAATCAAAATTATCTATGTGGTGTTCAATTATGAGTTCCAATTCTTCTTTGGACACAAATTCCTTCCTTCTTCACAGATCTGAGAGGTAAACTATTCTGTTTCTCTAATTTGCTTATAATATCGCTCTCTATATCTAAATCATGAACTCATTCAGATCTTACCTTGTTATGTGGTGATAGGTGTGGGCCAAGCCCTAATTTCTTCCATACTAGAAATAAATTATTCTTATGGAAATTTTTTCTTGCCAATTTCACATAGAAAATCAAAAGAGAATTCTGAGCATTTGGTAAGATACTCCTTTACTTATAGAAATTCTTGTAGTAATTGTTCCCAGTACCACGACATAAAAATTCATCATGTATTTTGATGCATATGGCAAATTTCAAATCAATGTAACAAATTGATTTAATGTATATATGTGCATTTATGTAGATACAGACATAGATATATAGCTTTCATAGACATGCACTGAAAAATCAGATAATTGAATTATTATAAATATGGTTATGTGGTGTGGTATTTTCAATCATCCCAGCATGCCTATTAACCTAAAATCCCATGTGTAAAAATATGAATGTTTCTTTTAATGGTATATGGGTGTATTTTAATAACTAAGAATAATAAATATTTCAGTGACACAAAAGGCAAAGTAAAGATGACAAGTAGGTATAAGATGGCTGCTATATATTACCCACAATGACTCATATAAACCTGTATTACCTATATAAATGATAGAACGAATGAATCATGGATGTCAAAATACTGATAATAAGAAAAATGCAGTTTTTAAAAAACCCTTTGACAATTCACCTTATAAAAACCAAATTGTTAGAAACAGCAAAAGCTGAGAAAGGCAGATTTATGGAATGATAATCATACTAATGTGAATTAGTGAAACTATGCATGAGTACAACCATTTTGGAAGTATATTTAGGACAATAATATACCACCATTGGGCACATAGCATATGGAGTTCAATATAGCTTTGATTAAAAAAAAACCTTCATATGAACCAAAAATATTTATAGTGGCATTTTTAAAGTGCACTATATGTCCAATAATTCAGGAATCCTTGAGAAATCCTGGTACAAGAATGCAATGGAATATTCCTGGACTATAAGAAAGTATGATTATGAAAAAAAGAATGCAAGAATGCAAGAAAACATGAGCATTGTTATATGAACTAATAGAAAGTGAAATAAACAACAAAAAAGAAAACAAATTGGAAAACAAACAAACAAACAAAAACAAATACAATATTAAATATGGCTATAATAGTGCAAATGGAAATGACATCAATAAAACAATAAAAAGAATGCTTTGAAATTAAATTGATCAAAATTGTTACAAAAGAAGGGATATTTTGATGTTCAGAAAGACCATTTCTAATATTTTTATATATATTGGTAAAACTTTCTAAAATTTTATTCTCCTTCTCTCTCTGTCTCTCTTTCTGTGTGTGTATATGTGTGTGTGTGTGTGTCTCCCTTTCTTATTACAAAGTTTGGGTCTCTGAAATGGGGATGAAATACATATATGTGTAAGTATATGTGTATATATATGTATATATATATAAATTCATATACACATACACAAATATTATATATACACATATGTATATAACACATACATATAAGCATGTACATATAAATTTATATGTATATTTATGCGTGTATCAAGCCTGTCAAAAGTCATACATTTCATATTATGTATTTCCATTTAAAAACTAAAATCTAACAAAAATAAGGGAAAAGATATGCTTCAACACACTTTGTTGCCGTCCTGTAGAAAAATGTTTTCTCCTATTGCCAAGTTCTTAAGTCAAAATTAGTGATCAATAGTAGTTCTCAATGTGGACTCAATGATAAATCTCTTTCCTCCATTATTTCATAATGAACAAATGCAAACTGTCTTTCCTATCTTGGCACCAAGTATAAGTCAAAATAAATATTTTTATTTAACAAATTGGGCTGCATAAGTAATTTTTAAAAATACAGAGCTTATACTACATGTGAAACATATGATCATTATTATGGATTTCAGTTGCTATTTCAGAGGAACCTATGAATCAAAACCCAAGCATGAATTTCATTTGATCTGAATTTAGTAATTAAGAATTAACCAGGAGGGGCAGCTAGGTGGTGCACTGGATAGAGCACCAGCCCTGAAGTCAGGAGAACCTGGGTACAAATCTGGTCTCAGACACTTAACATTCCCTAGCTGTGTGACCCTGGGCAAGTCACTTAACCTCAATTGCCTCAGGAAAAAAAAATTAACCAGGAGGGTTAATAGAATATAATGAACAAATATAATGTTCCAGATTGTTGTTTTTGTTGTTCTGGTTTGTTTAATTGTTTAAACAAGATGACTATTTTCTGAATACAGTGTGAGATAGAGCAAAAGTGGTATTTATAGTTAACTATCAGAACTCAAATGTAGATTAGAAGCATTGGTCAACCAGAAAGTTTGCTACTCCTTATCTACCTATCCCAAATAACAATCACAATGGTTGATTAGAATGGTCTTTAAAAATTCCAGAAAGTATACCATAGGAGTTTCTTGGTTTTTGTTGTTGTTGTTGTTGTTGTTGTTGTTTCTTTTTTTTTTTATTTCCCCCCTTCCCCATCAAAGCCATTCATATACATCTTGAAAAATATATCTCCATTTAGACATTACCTGGGTTCTTGTCAGAAGGAAGACTATCTTCTTAGAATGTTAATTTGTTACTGAAGCTTTTGCAGCAGTTTAGAAGGCTAGTTTGCCTGTGATTAAAGTCTATTGTTTCAGTAATCATTGTACAAAGGAAAACAGGTAAAATATATCTACAGTCTCCTTTGAAAGGAAACTATGTTAAAGCTATAATGAATTGATTTTATGAACATAAGTTGAATTATATTGTTTAAAATTCTTCCACATCCCACTTCTACTACTAATTTTAATATATTTCATTATTTTCAGTGGTTATTGACTTTTCAGTTTTCAAAATGATTTTAAAAGGAAGATAACCTAGCATGATAATCACAGATAAAGACCATGGAAACTCTTGCTTTCAGAAACCCAGTGGGATCTGGTGAGATATAAAAACAATGTAATTACTTAAGCCAAAGATAGTTTTTATGGCTTGTTGTAATGAATAAAGAACTTATGGAATTTAAATTAGTAATATATCTTTTTTTTTCAGCCTTCTCAATTCAGTTCAATTTACTTCAAATAAGATGTACTAACTGCCTGCTACAATGTGAAGAACTTTGTAAATATCTTTTTTGGGGTTACTTTTCAGTTGTGTCCAATTCTTTTGTAACTCAATTTGGAATTTTCCCAACAAAGATATTGAAGTGATCTGCTATTTTCCTCTCCAGTTCATTTGACAGCCAAAGAAACTGGGGCAAAATGCATTAAATAAGTGACTTGCCTAGGGTGTCATAGCTAATAAATGTCTGAGGGTCAATTGTATCTTAAAAAGATCTTCCCAACTGTAGACCCAAACACTTAATGGACTATATCATTTAGATATATATTATTGAAAATTGCTGTTCATTTATATGCTTATTATGAGATTCCCCTCATGCTTTTCTGTACCCTAGTAAGTGATTGGATTTGATAAAGTAATCATAGGAGAAAAGGTATCAGAATGCAACCATTCCAAACATTTAGAAAAAAAAAAATTAAAAAAAAGAAAAGAAAAGAAAAGCAAGGTGATATCCAGATAGAATCTCAGGGATTGGAAATGATTACAAAAGCTACCTAGTCCTAAGAAAAAGTCGTCTCTATAACATCCCATCAAAGACTGGTCACCTAATCTTTGCTTGCAAACCTACAATAAAGAGAAATCTATTACTTTTTAATGATCACCACACATTGAGATAATATTAGTGATTAGGAATATTTCCCCTTTATAATCTATCTGATCTTTCTTCCTATAACTTCTAAACATTGTTCTGAGTTCTATCCTCTAAGTCCAAGCCTAATGAATATAAACTCTATTCCAAATGATAGTTCTTCAAGTACTTAAAGATGACAAAGCCTTCTTTTCTCCAAATTAAATATCGCTAATTTCTTCTATAATTTGTATCAAAGATAATATGTGTACTATAGGACTGTTTTAATATGATTCTTTTTATTGGTGGAATCTCATTACTAGATATTGCATGTCGGAGTGAGTATATAGTTGTTGAGATCTTGAAAAATGTGAGTTCTTGGTGTCTAGGCTTTCAGTTTCAAGAAAGGAACTCTAAGAATTCAGACTTTTTCCAGGTCCCTGTTGGGTGGGAAGGGGAAGAGGAACCTTGGGAAGAAGCAAACATATATAGCAGGTTTGGCATTTATCTTGTTCTAGCCCAAGTTTATTATACAGAAGATTTGACAGAATTTCCCCTTTGTTGATAGTTGGAGGTTTATATCCTATATAAGCTGAGATATTTATTTCCATATGGGGAAGTATGTTTATTAGTGTATTGTCTTGTATGTTGTCATGTTCATACTTTATCTTTGTTATTGGCTCAGATAAATTGATTTACTTGTTATATGTTACACACATTCATTTTTGGAATTGGTACTTTGTGAAAAGGAAACAAATCCTTGAATCCAAAAGTCTAGATAGTAGTTATGGATAGACATAATTCTAGTTTAGAACACTTTCTCTGAGAAGAGCACAGTTTCTAGTCTTTGGCATCATTTGTCTTATATGTTGTCATATTTATACTTTATCTTTGTAATTGGCTCAAATAAATGCATTTACTTGTTATTTTTATATGTTAAATGCATTCTTTTTGGAATTGGCATTTTGTGAGAAGGAAGTAAATCCTTGAATGCATCAATTTTGTGTTACATCACCTTATTAAGCAAGAGTAGAAGCTCAGTTTGAACCCAGAAATTCTAAGCCTAGATAGTAGTAGTAGATAGACATAATTCTAGTTTAGAACACTTTATCTGAGAAGAGTACAATTTATAGTCTTTGGCACCTTTCTCTCTTGAGAGGGATCAAAATATCTCTTGGAGGAAATTTGGTTGAGTAGACTAAAGATATTATTTATATTTCCCTTCAGTTGACATCTACGTAAATGAACCCAAATGGACACACACAACCTACATCAACATCCACATACTCATACCCACACCTGCACTCACATCCACATCCTATATTTTAAGAAAATGATAGAATTGTTCACGGTATCACTTTCGTTACCTTCATCATCCTTTCTCCTCTCCTCTTCTTTGAAATATACAGAAACTTGTAAACTTGCTTTGTATCATGTGGCACTAATAACTGAAAAATGAATTGCATAATCTGACTGCAAATTAACAACAACCATAAAATAAATCTTGAATAACATAGTAGAGGGGGGCAGCTAGGTGGCACAGTGGTTAGAGCACCAGCCCTGAAGTCAGGAAGACCTGAGTTCAAATCTGGTCTCAGACACTTCCTAGCTGTGTGACGCTGGGCAAGTCACTTAACCCCAATTGCCTCAGTAATAATAATAATAATAATAATAATAATGTATTAGAAAAGAGAATGCAGTAACATTTTTAAAATTATACAATAGAATGAGGTTGATTGTAAATCATAAGTGTAAAGTTGAATAAATATTATAAAAGCTAAAACAAATTAAAAGACATTAATAACAAATCAAACAAAAACCCAAAATTATGTCAACAGGTACAGAAAAACGATTTTGATAAAACATGATAGCCATTTAAATGTTCAATAACAGGAATAGTGAAATAAAAATATTAATATAACATTTAATATGAATCAATCATTGAGCTAAGCTATAGGGATATAAATACAAAAGCAAATACAATTCCTCCTCTCAAGTTTATTTTTGTTTTTCATCATATATTACTACATAAAAAATATTCAATTACATTAATATACTCTAATTTGTTTGACAATTCTTTAATTAATTCTACCTTCATTTTTCAATTCTCAGCCATGACAAAAAAGAGATTCAATAAATATTTTTGTATATATAAATTACAATGAATTGAAATTTTAATGAAGGAGAAGTACATAAGAGACTAAGTATCCTGATTGGGTCACTTTCGTCTAGAATGTTATAGACTTGGTGTGCAGGGTAATTAGAAAATAGATACATCTCATCTAGGATAATGGAGGAGTTGATTTAATCATAAATCATGCTTCAAAAGAACCAAAAATTTCAATTCAAGTTTCTTCATTTTTTTACATAATATTCTATTTTTCTTTCACCTATAACCTTATGGAATCAAGGTTCTGATATATATCAATTGTTTCAGAACAAACTCAGAGAGACTGGGCAAAATTTTATCCCAACTGCAAGAGCAATATGTTCATTTAAAGATTTAACTTTAAAAATGGCTTTTGTCTTAGATATAAGGGCACAGAATGAACATGTACTTTTCATTCCAAAAAAGTCTTATTTTCATTGCTCTCTTCATGAATGTGGAATTTATTAAAAAAACAATTCTGTAGACAATAAATGCAGTATTTTATCATTCATCTTGACTGTACAGTAGGGTGAAAATACCTACTAAATTGTAGAGTTATGCAGGCTTTCTTTCTTGGTTATAGATCAAGGACAAAAAAAAATTGACCCTAAAATGAAATATCAAATAGGAATTTAGTCAAAACATATCTTTCAATTACATTGATTTGGAATCTGTTTCTCTTGAAACATAACTATATATAGAATGGGAAAATATTAGAACATATCCAATAGCATGCACAATTCAGGTTCCCTTCATATGGATAATCCACTACATATTTTAGTTGCTAAAGCAGTCTTCTTTAATTCTGAATCTGACTATAGTACTCTGAATTTTCTTATACCATACTCTCCTCCAAGTATTTTATCCTCCAGTAAAACTGTACTTACTTTTCCTCACACAGCACATTTTGTTTCCCACTCTGAACATTTTATGAGTATTCTCCATACCTATTATGCTTCTCTCTTCATTTATGCCTCCTGGTTTCCCTGGTTTCTTTCAAGTCCCAGTTTAATTACCACATTTTATCTAACTCTTTTTCTAATTTGTTTTAATTCTAGTTAGATTTATTATTTTCAATTTATCATACATATATATATACATATGTATGTATTGTTGTGTATAGTTGTTTTCATGCTTTCTCTCTCATTAGACTATGATCTCTTTGAAAATAGGAACTGTCTTTTGCCTTTTCTTTGTATTCCTAGTTTTTAGCATGATGCTTGGTAGATAATGGGTGCTAATTGGGGTGTAGATTGATTCTATTTTTTTTTTACTTACTGCAATTCTTCAAAGATCTATGATTTCTTCTCCAACTGTAATCAGATGACACAAAAATTATTATATATGGTCCTAATCCTCCTGACTTTCAATTCTATACCACTAATTTCTTATTAGACATTTGAAATTAGACACACCATAGATACCTTCAATTCAGTTTATTAAATTTCCCCTCAAACCCTCTTTCTGACTTACCTATTTCTGTCAAGTAGACTATAAAATTTCTAAGTACCTAGGTTCAAAGTTCATTATTATGTTTTATTTCTCACTCTTCCTAAAGATGTATCCAGCTAATCATTTAGTCCTGTGAATTTTACTTCCAAATCATTTCCTTCTCTCTATTCACACAGTCACCATGCTTGTTCAGGTACTTATCACCTCTCACCTAAACTATTATAATAGTCCTCTAATTGGTCTCTCTTCCTCAATTCTTTTCTTTCTTCAATCCAACTTTCAAAACCTGCCAAATTAATTTTATTACAATATAATTGGTCTAATCTATGAATTGGCAAGGCTTCCAATTGTCATTAGAATAAAATAAAAGCCTATGTATTTATTATTAAAGCCTTTCATAAGCTGGTCCTGACCTGACTTTCCTGACTATTTCTTTTGTGTACTATGTGGTCCAGTCCAACTAGCCTTCTTTCTATTCCTCATTTCCATCAAAATATTTCTTTTCAATATGGCCTTGCAATAATTGTTCCCTATCCACACACACACACGCCATACATGGTGTGGGGTAATTGGGAAGATAGGAAGACAAAGAAACTTAGTGAAAGAAGAATATTTGTTGTCCATATTATAGTATATATGTTGGATGGCCAGCCAATAAATATGATCTTTGAATAGATAGAAAAATAAATAAAAAGGAATGATATTTAGCTTGGACTCAAAATAAATAATATTTTGCCTAAGACTAAATAGAGAGAAAAAAATGAACTGTCTTACATTTTTAAAATCAAAATTTGTCTTTAATGACTCAATCCCTGAAGCAATGGTCAATGATTTTGTTTAACAGCAATAGAATTGCAATGTTGCCATGTGTGTGAGAAAAATATTTTCAGGTTCACATTTTTGAAAGAATTCAAGTTGATTGGGAGTTACTCAGAAAACATTTCTTAAGCAATTACTATAGTCTAGATAGTCACTAAAGGATGGGATATTAAAAGAGGGAAAATACAGTCTGTAATTTCAAAAGTTCACAATTTAATGGAAGCTACAACAAGCAAACAAAAATGTCCAAATATGCTGTATAACAGAAGATAGGAAATAAAAGAAAAAACCATTAGAATTTAGGGGTGTTTGGATAGTCTTCCTGTAGAAGATGAGGTTTTAGGAATGTTCCAGACAGTGGAACATCAAGGAGCCCAGTGTCACTTGATCAAAAGCAGACTAATGCTAGAGAAACATTCTTCCATTCATCCCATGTAAATATTGTACTCTGATACTTTTGGGAGAAACGTTTGAGTTGGAGATTAGTTGGAAGAGGAAGTATTGCCTGGGTAATTAGTGGTATAATTTGGAAGTGAGTGAAAAAATGGGTGAAATTCTCTGGCCAAGAATTTTAATGATAAGCATTATAATTTCATAAAGTAGAAGCCAATGCAGTGGAATTTTGATGTGAAGCAACAGGTAGTCAGCAGAATCATTTTTCTACTTTGTTTTGTTGGCTAT
>JAJPUD010007747.1:82655-101753 GCA_023553655.1 Myrmecobius fasciatus | reverse complement strand
TGGGCCTAGCTCTCGGCCCGGCGCGAGCTGCTCTCGCGCGCTCTCCTGCGCGCGCTCGCTCGCTCTCCCTCCCTCCCTCCGGGGCGGGGGGAGGCGGGAGCCCCGACTCTCGTCGCTCTAGCCCCGCCGGCGCGGAGGCCGCCGCGGGAAGGACCCTCGGGAGGGGGACGAGGAGCTCTGCCCCACGCCGTCGCCGTCGCCGCCGCCGCTCTTCCCTGGCGTCTGCCGGCCTCCCACGGAGCTCGGCCCAAAGCCCCGGAATCCAGCGTTCGCAGCGACTCCTCGGCAGCCCCGGAGGAAATTATTGAAAAATGGCGGGAGATTGCCCTCCTCCCCCCGCCCGTCCGGCGCTCACACTAACTTGCTCCCCCGTGGCGCTTCTGGCGACGGCCGCAATAGGCGGAGAGCCAGCCGGTGTTCGTGCCTGATTGGCTCCCGCTAGCCATCGCTCAGCTCTCGAAGGCCCCGCCCCTCCTCGACTCCTGCCGGGTAGTTGGGCTGCGGCGCAATAGAGGGCAGTGTGAAGAGGTGAAAGGTCAAGTTATGTAAGCGCTGGACGTCGGCTCTCCGTTTTCGGAGGGAGGGAGGACGTCAGTGTGAGTGGGAGGCAGTGGGTGACCAGCGGGGTCGAGGGCTAAGTGAGGGGGAGAAGGTCGGCGGAGGGGTCAAGCAGGAGAATCCCTCCTTACGGACACTGCGCCATCTGTCACCGACGGCGACATCGACATCCGGGCACTACGGTCCGTGCGCCGGAGGGGAGGGGGGCGGGGCGCGCGCGTCCGGGGGCTTTGTCTTTCCTCCTGGGCCCCGCCCCCGTCTTAAAGGAGCCGCGCGCGGCGGGAGGCGCGGGGCCACACCCCGGGAGGGTCCCCAGGGCCAAGGCCAAGGCCCCGCTAGAGGCGTCAGGGCCTGGAGGGGCCGAGCGCTTCAGGGCTAGAAGGGCCACCTGTAGTGGCTCCCTGGGGGGCCCTTGGGAGGGCTAACATTAAAGGGAACAAAGCCCTGTTCTCTCTGTCCTCCGAGCCTGGGGAGCCCCCTTTTGTTATGGGGGACCCCAAGGCGTTCCCTTAGTCACAAACTCAGGGGCTCGACTCCGGCACCCCGGACTCGGGAGCCTCCTTTCCCCACCTCTCCAAAATGCTCTGCGTACACACTCCGGAGCCAAGGGCTCCTAAGAAGGGTTAGTGCGTCCGGGAAAGATCGGACGGCGCTCTGGGGAACTGGAGGAGAGCCCCCAAAAAGAGGAGGGGATCCCCGGACGAGGGGGTATCCCAGTGCTTGCATCTTGCCCCCGCCTCCAGGAAGTCTGAGTCCGGGTGGGACTCGGAGCAGCGCAGGACCCCAATGGGCATTGGGGTATTGGGGGATGGGCGATGTTGGGGTGTCCCACCCCCCTATCCCGGGGCTCCTGGGTCTAGATTCCCGGGCTCAGTGACTGCTCGGGACCACTCTTCTCACCAACTTTTGTTTTGTGACTCTTGGAGTAAGTCTCCAAGCATTTGGATTCAAGTCCTGGCCCCAAGATCTCCGTAGTATTCCGCGGTAAAATAAGGGGCGAACCCGCCATTCTGGCGGTTCAGCTCTGAGTTCGGGTTCGGTAGAGAAGGGAAGCAGAGTTCCAGCCTCGACTAAATTGAGCATGCCCCCTGCCCCCAATATCCACTGGGGCTTTGCGCCATCCCTGCAGGAGCCCTGTCTTAAGCGCTTTTTACAAAGACAATATTTGATCCTCACCATCCTGTGATGTCAGTGCTCTTCTCCCATTTTACAAATGAAAAAAAAAGACACACCGCCGAAGCCCCACATCTAGTGCCCCCAGGCAGTCTTTCTGACTCGTGGCCCTGCTTGCTGTCTCCCGGACTACTGCAGCCACACTCAATAAAAAGTTTGTCGGTAGTTTTAAGGTCCCCACCTCTTTGCAATGCCCAAGTACACTGTATTTGAGGGAGGGAAAAAATAACCAGACCTGCACCAAATTTCCAGAAAAATCGAAGACTCTAGAACATCCATTTCGAACAGCCTGTCCATCTCTAAGCTGTCCGTTTTGTTAGTCTAGCTGCAAACCCCTAGCAGTGAGCCAGCTTTCTTGTACAGCCCTGAATTAAACTGATCTCTAGGGGGAGGCTGTGTCCATTTTGGTTTTGTTATCTCCAGGGCATAGCACAGTGCTTGGTAAAGAAGAGATTTTTTTATTAAATGCTTGATTCTAGGTAAGTAATTGGGTAAAGAAGAGCTAATGTTTGTAGTCAGCCAGAACCACTAGCAATACTAATGTGCACGGGGACAGCATCTCCACCCTGGATGGAAGGAACCCCTCAGAGGTTAAAGCTTGTGAGCCAAAATCTCCTCCTTCCCCAGCCCCTGGGCCCTTGCTAGTCAAGGTTCTCCCTAGCAAGTCCATCTCATCTAGCAACAAGAATCTTAGTTTAGGGCCACATTTGCTTACTTCAAATATAAATCTGTCTCTGCCACAACTGCTTTTACACTTTTAGAATCAAATTTAGGGACTCAATTCCCTTCCCTAGGACAGCTTTTTAAATTCTCAGATCGCTAGGATGTAATCTCCTAAAGGACCCGGAGAGTTTGAATTCAAAGGTTTTTTTGCAGACTAAATGTCAGCAAATCTCCCGTCCTTATTTGAGGAACCTCAAAAGCAAAACAAAACTCAAAACTGTTAAGCTCTAGGAACAAGAAAAGGGAATGTAAGTGTGATTGATCACTTATTTTAACTTTTTAAAAGAGCTTTATAATGCTAAATGCTCCAAACAATAGCTGACATTTATTCAGGTTTTAAAGGTCAGCCTGTCATCCCTCATTAAGAGTTTACATTGTCCCCTACACCGATCTAAACTCTGAGAATATCAAAGAAAGGCCCAAATTGGGATTCCTGCCCCCAAAGGAAAGGGCAGACATTCTATAATATGGGGAGAAAACCCAGAAACAGCTATGTAACAGTAAGATACAAACATAAATGGAAGTTTATTTCTAAGGGAAAGCATTGGGGAAAGGGGGAAGGAGACCAGGAAAAGCTACCTGCAGAAGGTGGGATTTGAGGTAAGTCTTGGAGAAAGTCAGGAGGCAGAAATGAAAAGGAAAGAAACAGTCCAAGTCCAAAAAGACTGCCCATGCAAAGGGATGGAACCTGGAAATGGAGAGCTACGTGATAATGGAGAGCAATGGAAGATTGAGCCCCAGAAGGAGCGGTGACTCAAGTATCAGACCTGAGTTTAGGAAATCTCTGTCATCAGATTGATGGATGGAAGTGGGAAGAGACCAGGCTGGGAAACCAATTTTGGATTTTCGAAGTTACTTTTGTGTGTTTTCATTTATTTGATGACGATAAAAAAGACCAATTTCTTCCCATTGAGCCAACTTTGCTCATCATTAATGAAGTTCATCCACAAGGTAATCAGTTTAGTGTTGGAAAATAAATCTGTACTTTTGGGAGAGAGAATCTTTCCTGTTTTCTGACGTAGTAAATGACTTTATTTCTATAATGTATTGGCTTCTAAGAATTAGGGATAGGGCAGGGAACCATTTTGGCCAGAAATCCGGAGGGTCTTCCCCTCCCAGGTTTATTTATTTAATTATTTATTTAGTGGCTAGGTGAAAAAGGCCATTCTTTACCTTAATTGGTACTTAGTCTTAATCACTGAATGGGTGTGGTCTTAGGCTGATCCAGACCAGTTAAAGACCTTAGTTTAAAAAGGCTAACTGCTCCCTCTGTTTTTAGGGCCATCTCCAATCATCGGAATCTATCTCTGGCCACTAGACCCTGATGGCTCTGGAGGGGAAAGTGAGGCTGGTGACTTTGCACAGCCCTCCCTCACTTAAATCCAATTCACTTGAATGTCTCGGCTTCACCTCCCTGAAGTCACGGTCCTCTTCCAGAAACTAAGGACCGACAACAACCACAACTTTTCTTGATATGCAATAAATGGTTAAAATCTAGGAGTGTTGAATTGAGCTGTTAAATAGAAGCAACTTCCTGTCCTGAGGCTACTCTGAAACTTCCCACTGGTTCACCTTAGCTTTAGGGGATAATGACCTAGCATTCCGAGCTTTCGTTAACCTTATGTTACTTAGCAGTCCTCCTTTCTGCATCACTTTTAACTCCCCAAGAAGTACCCAAGACACCAGGCCCATTCCCCTCCAGAGCGCTTTATGTCCGTCCATCATCAAAAAGCATGTATTGGGCCAACAGTGCCTTTCAAGGAGTGCCAGTCAATGACAAAGGAAACGCTAAGTAAGACAACAGGATAGAGGGGAGATAATCTGTAGAGGGAAGGCACTGGCATTAAGATCAGGAGAGACTCGGCAGGCCTTTCCTCTCCTTTTCAACTTTCTTCAAAGTCTAGGTCTTAATGAACCCTCTTCTGTCCACTCCTCTGAAAGTGATATTCCATGACATTTGTTTGGGGGCAGCCAGGACAAATGCACCGAATTGGGAGCACAGCCAAGTATATAGAGGCCAATGTAGCGAAATAAATCATGTACATGAACCCTGCTGTTTGGCCTAATCCAGTTATTTACTTTCCTAAGTCCTAGTTGTCTCATCTTGGAGTATAAAATTACTGAAGGGCAGGGACTATTTGCATGGGCGAATGGACCTCTACTGATGCTGACTAATGCAAGAGTGAATGAATCATTCTACAGAACTGGGATGAGGAGTGATCACATTATTCCTGGCATTTAATTGGGCTGAGGCAGAAGACTCTTTGGTCAAATTACTTAGTGCTAGCTAGTCTGCTAGGATGAGCAGATCCTTGATTGTGTTGAATCCCATGTGTCACTATTGATAAGAACTACTACATAGTGTTTTGAGAGGCAACCTGCTATAGTCTAGATTGTTGGGCTTATAGTTAGTACTGAGTTGAATTAGCCAATCTGGTTCCAGCAATCAAATGTATTCTAGGAAGGGGAAAAAGCAAGGAGGACAGAGGCACAGGATAGAAAAGTAGAGGACAAGACAGAACTGACAGACTCCTTAGGAACTGGAACAGAATGCCTTATGTACCAGGCACTGCACTAACCACTAGAGGTAAAACATGAACAAAAAAAGCCCTACTCTCAAGCTTACAATCCAATGAAGAAAGACAAAACATGAAAGATAAAAAAGGGAAGACAAAGGGCACGATGGAAAAGACCCAAATAAATACAGCTCAGGTAGGAAATGAACTGTCTGCCCAGTGTCCCCTTTCTTAAATGGAGCCTGAAGAGTTTGTAGTCTTCAATCAGAAGAGGGTTCTGAAGAAGTATGAAAAGCAAGACTGGATCTTACAGGATGAGATTTCCCAATGGTGAGAAAGCATGGTGAATGAGGCCACAATCCAAAAGGAGTGCATCCAGGTGGGAAAGAGGCTTGAGGATGACCCTACAGCCTATTTCAGGGCCTTGCTAAGAATGTCCAGGACATAGTTTCATGGGTGAGCAGGACTTGCCTTTGTTTTGCACAACCCCTCAATGATTTGTCTTCAGCTGGCCACTACCATGTTCTAAACTCAGGGAAGCTGTCAGAACCAGCAGACATTCAGTTATCAGTGGGTCAGACTTGAAGCTATTCCAGATGAGTAAAGAGTTGCTGGCACCTGAGCTCCACTGGCAGAACATTCAAGACTTCACAGTCACCATCACACCAGGATCATCAGCATGCTTACTAATAGATGTTATATTCCATATGCATTTATTAAACCTTTACTTTGTGCAGAGTAAAGAAGAGATAGAATTTAAATAAAGTTAACCCTAGAGTAATATTTACATTTTAATAGGGTAATACAGTAATTAGTGTAGTGGAAAGAGCTCTGAACAGGAAGGCAGAAAATAACTTGGTTTGGATCTACCTTTGCCAAGTCCTTTAATTACAGCATCAGTTTTCTCATTTGTAAAATGAGGAAAATACCTCAAGTGCCCCAAATGTGTGTTACTTGCTATCATTAGTAATCTTATAATGCGACTAAAATACAATATATTTATAAATAATGTGTATATAAATATGTCCATATAGTGGCACCAAGGCCCAAAGCAGGAAGTCCTAACTGGTTGGAAAAACAAGGAAGTCATCTGAGTTCAAAGAATGGATAGGCAAAAAAAAAAATTAAATGGGGTAGTCAAATGGTACAATGTATAGAGCACTGGCCTTTTAAGTCAGGGGACCCCAGTTCAAATCCAGCCTCAGACACTTGAACACTCACTAGTTTTATGACCCTGGGCAAGTCATTTAACCCCAATTGCCTCCCCCCCCAAAAAAAGAGTAGGGGATAGAAGGAATTCCACACAGGGAAGGGGAAGAATATGAACAAAAATTCAGATCTGGAAAAGCAAAAAGGTATATAGAAATCAGACAAGCGGACTACATGGGATGATATCAATGCAATTATAAAAGCATTTATTAAAAGCCAGTTGTGTGCAAGGAACTATATGCAAAATATGATGCTAAATGTTAAGGATATAAAAGTTTTTGTCCTTAAAGAGAACTTTATAGGACAAAATTAAAATTATATGTGTGTGTATATATATATATATATATATGTAGTAGATATGTATACAATTATATTTGTGTGTATGGGCAAAAATTTTTGATGGATAGCTAGGTGGTACCACACCCCTCAGATTGGCTAAGATAACAGAAAAAGATGATAAATGTTGGAGGGGATGTAGGAAAACTGGGGCACTAATACATTGTTGGTGGAGTTATGAACTGATCTAACCATTCTGGAGAACAATTTGGAACTGCCCAAAGGGCTATCAAACTATGCATACCCTTTGATCCTTTAATGCTACTCCTGGGTCTGTATCCCAATGAGATCATAAAAGAGGGAAAAGGATCCCCATGTGCAAGAATGTTTGTACCAGCCCTTTTTGTAGTGTCAAGGAACTGGAAATTGAATGGATGCCCATTAGTTGGGGAATGGCTGAATAAGTGATGGTATTTGAATGTCATGGGATATTATTGTTCTATAAAAAACCAGCAGGATGATTTCACAGAGGCCTGGAGAGACTTGCATGAACTGATATTGAGTGAAGTTAGTAGAATCAAGAGAACATTGTATACAGAACAAAATAATGTGATGATCAACTCTGATGGATGGACTCTTTTCAACAATGACTGATTCAAAGCAATTCCAATAGCCCTGGGATGGAAAATGCCCATCACATCACAGAATGTAGATCAAAACATACTATTTTCATCTTTTTTGTTCTTAGTTTCCTTGGGTCCCCCCCACCTTTTGATCTGATTTCTCTTGCACAGCATGACATGTGGAAATACAGAAAAAGGACATTGCACATGTCTAACCTATATCAGATTGCTTGCTGTCTAGGGGAGGAAGGATGGAGAAGAAAAATCTAGTTTTGCAAAGGTGAATGTTGAAAACTTTTTGCATGTATTTTGAAAAATAAAAAGCTTAAAAAAAACCATCCAAAAATGTTTTGTAAATATAATTACTTGTCAATTATCTGATGAATTAGTAAACCTGTTGAGAAATTTGGCTAGGGAAAGTCTAATTATAAGTAATTTTGATTTTCTTGTATTACTCCAACACATGGACCACCCCACCTCAGGCATTCTTTTCTAGTAGGTTCTCCGGGGGCAGACCTTGTGTCTCTATTCCCAGGGATTCAGACATGCCCAAATAGTGGCATACAGAGTGAGAGAACCTCAAAGGTTTCTTTTCCTAACTGGTCACTGCTGCTTCCTTATCTATCTTCCCTGATCTTCTCCTTCACTTTGCTTTTAAAAGAGATGGTGAAAACCAGGACAACTTTGGATAGTGCAGTGGAAAGAGTCTGGATGATTTGGAAACCCCAGCTTTGCTACTGATAGGGCCTATATGACCAGGCAAATCACTTACCCCTTCTGGGCCTCAGTTTACTCGTCTGTGAAATGAGCTGGAGAATGGTAAACCAGTCCAGTATCTCTGCCAAGAAACCTCAAATGGGGTCACACAGTTGACTGAAAAACCAGACACCTCTGCTACCCAAAGTAACCAAGTGCTTCCTTGGCTAGCTCAAAATTCAGTACAGATCCAGCTACCATCAAAGCTGCTTTTACTTCCTTTTGCATTTGCCTGACTTTATGGGATATCCTAAGGCAAGGACTGATCCAGGGACTTTGTGGAGGTAGAGGCTGGTCCTTTACCTGCATTGACTGCATTGTGAGAAGGCCTCAATATTTTCTTTTCCATTTTGGGATACAACAAACAAGTCTCTTAGAACATGAAAGATGCTCAGAGCCACGAAAGGGCAAATTCAACCACCTCTATCTCCCCTCAGACCCCAAGGGAGAGAGCCTAGAGCCCTGGCAGTAGTGGTGGCTGGCAGAAACATGGGTCTGCTTCTCACCTGGCCCCCACTGCCTTTATGGAGGGGAGGAAGCATCGAGGAAAAGGGACCCATCTTCTGTACTCACTAAATGCCATGGACAGGTAAGTCAGCCCAAGAAGCCTTGGCTGGCACACCACCTCCCCAAGAGCACAGGTCCTGCTTCTAGCCCAACCCCCCACCAAGGCCATGTCTGGGTAAACAACTTTCTTCCACCCAGATGCCAACTGGCAATGACTCCTGCAAAGCATTGCAGCCCCAGCTCTTGGAGATCCAAAAGTTTCCCACCACCAAAGTCCTTGGCATTGTCAATTAGTTCAATAACAAAAACTAATAGGATTTTATAAGAACATTAAAGATAAATCCTAAAGACCACAGGAGCCTTCTGACTTGCAAGTGAAATATTGTATCCCCTCATTAGAATGTGAGCTCCCTAGGAAGTGGGGTAGTCTCTTCCCCCCAAGCCTTCAGCAGGATAATTTGCACACAGTCAGCACTTAATAAATGCTTTTTCATTCTCCAGTACTTCTATGGCCTTTTTTTGGTAGTCAGAGCAATGGTTCAAATTAGGCTTTCTAAAGTGTCACTCAAGTGGAGAAATGAAGCTCCCAAAAGGGCCAAGCAGCCTCTTGAAGGCAGAGATTCTCGTTTTCTTCCCAAGAAAGATGGAAAATGCTCATCAGAAGTAATTTGTTTTGAAATTGTGATATATTTATAATTATAAGGAAATGAATAGACTAGTGAAGCAGTTGGGCAGTTGGGTGAGGAAAGACTCTGTGGCTATAGATTTAGTCAGAAGATCCAGATTCAGTCGTATCTGAGAGGAACCTTCATGTGGCCCTGGAGGAGTCCCTCAGCCTCCACTTGGAGCCAAACAAAGGGGGCTGATCTTAAGTTATCTCTGAGGTCCCTTCTAGCTCTATTCCTTCCTTGGTCCCAGTTGTGCTGGTTTAGCCTAACTCAAAAATAGCCTAACTCATCAGCTCCCTGTGGGAAACCTTCAAAGGCGGACCAAAAAGAGTACGTCTTTGCAGCGAGCCCCCCCTATACCAGCTACAGCAGCTTCCGATGGAAATGGAATCCCCCATTCTTCTTGACTCCTCAGAAGCTGGGAAGCTGGCCTCCTCCCTGTGTCCAGAGAGCCGAAGACCAAGAGATCTCTCACCAGTGAATTCCTCAGATCTGAATCCCTCTGGAACCACCTACCTGGAACCAACAAGCACCTTCTCTCCTGCTCATTGAATCTCCCAGCTGCCTCACTACTTGTGTGACCTCAGACAAGTCACTTAAATAAGGGGTTGGGGGGTTCAGTTTCCTAATTTTCCACCAGGGCAGTTGCACTAGATGGCATCTGAGATCCCTTCCTTTCAAACCTATGGTTCTGTGAAGATTCTTTCAATCATTATCTTTTCTGGGAGTGCCAGAGCTCTAAGCCCTGATTAGCCTTTTTTCAGAGAAACAGGGAAGAGAAGCAAAGCACTCACACAACAACAAAGTGTATTTCAAATAGTTTAATTTTAAAAATATTCTATTCAGTGCTAAAATATGTCTTCACTCATAGTCGCCCATTTTAATTTTCTTAAACTTCTTTTTTAAAACAAAAAATATCACAAAGTTCGATTCAACATGCAGATTTCAAAGAAAAGGAAACTTTCCAGAAAGTCTGAGCTGAAGAGGAATTGGGTTTGGTGATCCCAGAACCTCATACTCTTGCTGGGATGTAAGCTGTAGCAGCAGTGTGGACCCAGGACTGGGGACAGGGGCCACACCAGAAGGGGAGGGCAGGAAAAGGGGGTGTGTGAGGAAAGGGGAGGCAGAGAAAAAGAGGGAAAGGAAGAGAAACAGCTGGGGGAGAGCTCAATGGGAGACAATTGAGGAAGAGGCACAAGGGTCCAGGCAAATGGAAATCCATGTGATCCACTTCCAAGCTCAATCAGGTGATAAAGAAGCCTCTCCTTTTCCCAGAAGCCTCCACTAGGCCATGGCATGAAATCCTGACCCCTCCTCTCCAATGCCAGCCCCAGCCCCACTCCTACCTGAGGCTGAAAGGCTCACTCTTGCCCTTGCTGGGAGAGCTCGCCAGCTTACGGGCTTTGTCCACAGCCCCAACAAGGATCGCTACGATCCCCTGAAGTGCTGTGTCTACAGGGCACTTATCCCTCTCAGCACTATACTCACTGGCCTAGCAGGTCAGCCCAAGGAGCAGAGGCCACACAACTAGGGATGATGGCTGATGCTCCAGGCTTGGCTACAAAAAGGCAGAGGCAGGGCCTGCCACCCAAGGGGCGCAAACTCCACTTGGAAGCCCGGGTGCTCTGGGGACTCTCAGAGCCCGGTGCTTGCGGAACTCCTGGGGCCACCCACTCTCAGCTCGAGTCCCCTAAGGAAAGCACAGGGGGAGAAGCAGCCCTCTTCCTAGGAGCAAGCAGACAGGTACCAGGGACAGAAAGTTGACTCCATACCCCACATCCCTCTGGCCACCTTCCCTTCCTGAGGCCTTTCAGCTCAGGGGGCTGGGGCACACAGTCTCTGGATCTCAGTGCTTGCCTTCACCCCAGCAACACAGCACAGCCAGGACCAGAATTCAATAAATAGAGGCTAGGGGCCAAGCGGGCAGGGGTGCCAGGGCGTCGCTAGCTTTCTGATGCCGTCTGCAGCACGGCAGACTGCTCCACACAGAAACGCTTTAGTGGTGGGGCACCTGAATCCTCCTCGTCCTCTGCAGCCTAGGGAGAAGGCAGAGAGGCCAGTCAGAGGAGCCTCGCTGGGACATCAGCCTTCAGGGGCCTCAGCCATCCCTTTTAGCACACAGCCTACTCTCTGGTCCTTGCTGGCCAGCAGGAACTTCCTCCACAAGCTTGCTTCACCCCACCTTCAGCATGGCCATTCCCCAGACGAAAAAGCAAGTCTTTTTCAAGGCTTTCTTGGGCACTAGAAAATCCCGCTACTTTCCTTACCTGTGTCTCCAGTGGGACGGGTTCTTCCTTGGTGAGGGTGGGAGGTTCATCAGCCACTTCGGAAGCAGGCAGGGATGGTTCTGAATAGGAAACAAGGGGACCCTAACCACAAGCCCTTGCTGAGGCAGTTGATCTCTCTAAATCAGGGGCCTTTCCAATTCATCCTCCAATATTCCCTTTCAGGGATCCTGGGCTCCAGGCAAACAGAATTACTTGCTATTTTCAAATACAAATGATTGTTTCTGATTTCCACACCAAGGCCTCAGGACCTTTCCTGTCTAACACACCCTACCCTTCGGACGGCATGGCAGAGTGAAAGGGGCACAGGGCCTGGAGTCAAGAAGTTTTTCAAATTTTGTCTCAGACACTACCTGTGGGACCCTGGACAAGGGCCTCAGTGCTCTAATTCTACAGTCCAGTGGTCCCTTGCAGGCTGTACCTTCCTTCCAATCCTCCAAGAAACATTCCCTGTTCCCCTCTCCTCACCCAGAAGGGTTGCCTTTGTCCTCCAGGTACAGCACTTGCTACTTCTCATTTCGTTTTCATATTGACATTCACATTCAAATCTGTCAGCTTTAATTGTAACATGACAGCAAATCTACTACATGCTGAGATGAATGATCCCCATGTTCACTGACTGTTTCCTTCTGTTCAATAATTGGACAACTGCCAGGTGGGAATTAAAACATTAGCCAGGCAGCCCATCCAAAGTGACCTTTCAATACCAGTCCCCCAACCCATCCTCAAGTCTTCTTCCTGATGCATGCTTGGCAATTCAAAGCTTCTACTCTTTGGGCTTTGTTTTGGCCAAGAAAAGCAACACGGTGAGACCTTCTGCACTAGTGTCCCTCAAAGTCCCAACACTTACCCTCAAGGATCTCCTGGCCTAATGTGGGTGGCTGGGAATCATCTGTTCGGAAATCTGAGGTGTGGGCTGGGCTCAGTGACTCACTCTGCTGGGGGCTGGGGCTCGAGTTGGTGCTGCTGTCCACCTTGAGCTGATAGACATCAGACATGGAGCTCTGGTTGCTGTTCTCATCTGAAAGCCAAATACAATCAAGGAAGGAACATAAGGGACAGGTGGGGTGGCTGCAAACTAGGCATTCAGGAGTAAGTCTGAGTCAGGCCAAAGGCTTGGCTTCTCCCTGGGTACTAGAGGGGGCCCTTGGGGCCTGATCTTTCCTGGGCACTAACGGTACCTCAAAGCCCTGCAGAGTGTTATCAGGTATGTCTTTTTACTAACTCAAACATGTCTTATTTTAGTGCCAGTGTAGAAACAAGATGGATTTCTAATCTTTATAGCTTACAGATATTTTGCTATTTCTGCTATTTCTGCTTTAGGAGGAAGGTCACTGTCACAAAGACAATGTCCATTCTATCCTCCCTCCTGCTAAGAGTCTGCTATTTTTATAAAATATCATCCAAGCACTTAGGTGGACTCTGAGGAAAACAGAAGCCAATCTCCCTGCTCTGGCAGGAATGGTCTCTAAGGTATCAGGCAGCTGAATGGTTTTTCCTTTCTGCTTTAATACTTCCAGTGACAGGGATCTCAGTGTCCCACTACAAAAAAGCCCAGGTTTTTACAAAGTTCTTCCTTAGGGAGCAGAACGATCTACACTCAGGATTTTGGTAAATTAGATACAACCACTGAATAGGAAAAAGATTTTTGACTATAAGATTTCCTCCAATCAAATGAAAAAGGCCTCATTCTCAAGCAATTTTTAACTTGAATTTTATGATAAAGGGTAGCTAGGTGGCGTAGTGGCTAGAGTACCAGACCTGAAGTCAGGAGGACCTGAGTTCAAATTTGGTCTCAGACACAACACTTTCCTAGGCAAGTCACTTAACCCCAATTGCCTCACCAATAAATAAAAAAATAAATAGATTGAATTTTATGGTAATCACCAAACAAAAAATGAACTTTCCCATGTCCCAAGAACAAAAGTTTGCACAATTCCTAAAAGAAGAAAGATGGAAGTTACAGTCTATGTAGCACATATCCTAGGAAAAGAATAATCTTTCTCTAGAACTAAGGAAGTTTCCCCTACAGTTTGCTTAAAAATAAACAAAAGGGACACATCCTCTGCAGTGGGATTAACAAAGATTTTCTAATTACCAGCTGCTGACTAATTTAAGGAAATCAGGTACACCCTCTAACTTGATTAAGTCATCAGTTCCAGAGAGAGATCCTGCTACTGCATCAATTTAACTTTGATTACCTAAGAGAAGCCTTGGGGTGGTAGGCTTCCAATGGTCAAATCAGTCAATAACCATTTATGAGGATTCACTGTGGGCAGGCAATGTGATAAGGACTGGGCATTCAAAGAAAGGAAAAACCAGCTCCAGTGCTCAAGGAGGAACAAACAAGTAAATAACTGGGTCATTTAGCAGAAACTAGGAGAGCAGACTGAAGTTCAGCTGAAAGGGGAAGGGGCTCCAGCTAAAGGCAGTATTGCACCATCTCGAAAAAGAACAGAGGAGCTCTCCCACATTCATATGAAGTGAAAAATCAATCTATTTCTTCTCTATGTGACTTTAGCCCGACGGCTGTTTATCCTTCCAGCATCAAAAAGAGGATGGCATTGAGCATACAAAGTCAAACAGACTGTTATTAGCCATTCTTGTCTTTCTCCCATTTCCCCCACTAAACAGTTCCTGTATGGTCAGGACCAGAATTCTGCCCTCTGAACACAATAGCAAGTGCATCATGAAGAAGCAATGGCTTTGGCCACTCTGTGCTAAAAGGCTAAGAATAGAACATGGGTCTTACAGTGAAGGGGGGGGGGGGGAGAAGCTAGAACTTACCTTGGAATTCCAAAAGGAGAGAAGAGTTGGCAGAGGCATCAGAAGGAAAACCATTAGGTTCTCGGGCTGCTGAATTATTCGATTTTGATTTCTCCTTCTGGAAAAAAAAAAAAAACACCCAGGGGTCATCAGGCACAAGGAAGCTTGACTGTGAGTTTTACAAAGTCTGTTGCTGTCACCTGGGAGAATGCTTGGGGCATCAACGAAGGGGCATAAACATTTCTGGAGGAGGGCCTGAGTGAAGGCTGACAGCAACAGAAGAGAATATACATGTCTTCTACTCAACTTGCTCTAACATTCCAATTCTACCTTTGAGATCTCTCCTCAGTCAAGAATCAGTCAATCAATAATCATTCATTATTTAAGCACCTACTATATGCTGGGAACCATTTACTAAGTACCAAGGATACAAGGAAATATAAAATTCGGTGTCAATTCTTGGGAAGTTCACAATCTAATGATTGAGACAGATGCAAATAAGCTAGAGACTAGAGAAATCAGAGAACCATCAATTTCTTCTACCTGGCCCAGGAAGAGAAGTGAGGCTAAGCAACACCATGTTCAACTTCAGGAAAAAGAAAGTGACTTTCCCCCCAGCAACAGCACTTGGAATCCAGTCAAAGGTCAGAAAGGCTGGCCAAAGGGCTCTGGTCCCCAGAGCCCCAATTTTATAAGATTAGAGGCTACATATGGGGGAGACCAACAAGGAGAAATGTCTTCACTTCCAGGTTCATTGAAGAGAACAGTAGCCTATCCCAAACCGTTCCATATTACCACTGGTCAGGGTAAGGAATAATCTCAACACAGAAACAAGGAAGCAGGAAAATTGAATTGTGTTTGTAAATTAACTCACCTCTTTGCTGTCGGCCACTGGCACCCATTTAAATATCCTAAGGGATGTGTCACCCACAGTTACCCACTTCTTCTCCCTAAAAGGAAGGCACTGGTTAGAGATGACCAAGGAGACCAAAAGGAGCATGAGTTTATAGAATTCCCTCCTTCTCTTCTTAGAGCTTCTTACCAGGCATCACCTCTGCTAGGATGCTCTTCAAAACAAAGACTTCTTGGAAGTCACCTCCTCTTGGGAGAGTTTTAAGTCTAACTACATTTCCAACATTAGGCTGTTTGTACTGAAATACAACTTAAACAAAATCTTTTCTTCTCCTCCTAGAAGGCAGCAAGGAGAAACACGTTTCTAGACTCAACCTCGGAAAGGCCAGAACTGGAAGAGATGAGGAAGTACTAGAACACATTCTCCCCCAGGAAAGCAACATGCTAATCTGCATTTTCTTATGCAGTTGCTAATAGAAACAACACAAAAATCTGCTCCAGGGACAGAGCTTCCTTTTCTACCAGTGTACAGGTTGTATTCTCATTAGAGTACAAGAAACAGGACCCTTCTTTCCATTTCTTCTCTCTTCCCCCCGTCACAGGAGGGGGTCTCTAGGCAGAATGAGTGCTCAGTACCTGGAGACCAGTAACCAACCAACTTTTACCACAAGAAAACACTTCTGACAGAAAGCCCGTGAGATGACAGGAGGGAAGGGCGGGCTTGTGATTCCCAAACCTAGCCCTCAAAGTACTTTATGAAATAGCTGGCTATGTGATCAGTAATGTCACCTCAATTTATCATCTATTCCACAAAATGAAGAAAATCCTTGCACTCTCTCCACAGATGATTAACAGAGAGATGTTTTTCACCTCTGAAGGGTTATAGTGGAAAAAAAAAAAGCATTTGGTAAACCACAAAAGTGTTTTCTGCAGGTGTTATGATAATGGATAATTTAAATAAAGAGAATGGGGGCAGGCAGCCACTATGAAAAGGATCTGGGGGTATGAGAAGACAGGTTTAATATGAATCAGCACTGCAATGTTGAGCAAGAGCCGATGTGATGTGGGGGAGTGGGAGGGACACTGTGAGACAGTTTCCAGGAACAGGGTGTGCTGCTCTCTCCCCAGACTCACATGGAGCCACAGGGTAAGGGTGCTGGTCAGCTGGAGAACATCCAGAGCAGAACCATCACAGGACAGAAAAGCTAGGGATTTTTTGCAGAGAGAAGTCTTCAAGGAAATGACATCAGCCTCCAAGAATCTGAAGGACTATCCAGAGGAGGAGATACTAAAAACAAAGGATAGAACCTGCACATTTAAGCTTGACTTCAAGGAAAACTAGGGCCAATTAGGGCAGTGCAGGACTGAAATGAACTGTGGTACCCGGCAAGGCAGATGGGGGCACCACAGTGCACAGAACACTGGGCTGGGAGTCGAGAGACCTGAACTCTAATAAGACCTCAGACACTTACACTTATTTAACCTCTTTTCTCAGCTGTAAAATGGGAATGATAAAAGCACCCACTTCCCAGGGTTGTAATCAGGAAAAAACAAAATTAAATAATATTTGTAAAGAACCTAGCACTGTGTCTGTTCCTTTCTCCTAGATAGCTTGGAGCAGAGGCTGAACAATCACTTATTGTGGAGAGTCTCTTTAAGCATGGGTTGGACTAGATGTGGTCCTATAGTCCAGGGCTGCCTTTAAGTCAGGAGGACTTGGATCAGAGGACTGCCTCTGATACTTACAATCTCAGCCTTGGCCACATCCCTTCTCCAAATTAAGTCATCTGTAAAATTAGAAGTGAGGACTAGATCACCTCTTAAGATCCCTTCAAATGAGAGAGCTATAATCCTCTAAATTCAACTCAAATTTTGAAAAAGTTTTTCAGTTAGTTGCCCAATTCTTACTATGTTTAGTAAGGTTATGGTCTTTTCAGGATGAAATTAAGATTGCAATTTTGCAATTTTGAATTTATAATTTCTTGACCTCAAAGAATTCAAAGCTTCAGACATCTCATTAGTTAATTCATTCTTTAAAAGGAAAAAGAGAAGTGGTAGGGAAGGGAACCTAGATTTAGAAGGCAGGGGAACAATGAAATTAAATACTTGTCCAGGGTCACTCATTAAGTCTTTGATTAGATCAGGAAAATAATCAAGTCTCAGGACTCCAGGTTCCCTAACCAGACCACGATAAATCAAAAGGAGACTCCCTAGTAGCTCCAAACATCACTATCTTGAAAGTATTATTTAGTATACAAGTTAGATGATAGCATGAAGATAACAGAAAGTTTCCTTTTGCTAACCTGTTACTTCCCTCAACTTCACAAAGAGAGATACTTCAGAAACAAACAGAAAAAAAACCTAAACAAATAAAACCTTATTAATTCTAAGCAATAAGAAAGTAATTTAAATCTCTGAGATGTCTCATCAGGAACAAGTAAAATAAGATACTGATTATTCCCAGAAATCTCCCCCTACATACACAACGAATAGGGTTCTACAGATGTTGACTTCACAAGACAAAAAAAAAAGGGGGGGGAGGGGGAAGAGAAGGAAGAGTATGGGATGAGATACATGACAAGTACCAGGAAGCAACATTGCACAGTAGAATGTGCACATGGCTTAGAATGCCGGGACGATACGTTTGGAGTTCAGACCCCTGCTTAGGTAATGCACTGACACGGGCTGCTTCATCTCAAATCTAGAGCTGGAAGGAACTTTAAAGGTCAGCTAAACCAATCCTTTTATTTTACTAAAACCCAGGCATTTCCTACACTGGCCCAAAAAGTCACAGGGCTACACAGTAGCAGAGCCAGAATTTGAACCAGAATCCGGATCCCCCTTTCCACAATTCCAGTTTAACTGGGCAAGTCATAAACTGAGCCTCAGCTTGAATATTTTAAAAATGAAAGGTCCAAAAAATGACATCTCTTACTAAAGCAAGAATACCCCAGGGGCCACTCTGTGCAACTCTTTCACTAGGTAGTACCAAGAGAAAGTTCTTTTGTATATTAATTTAGATCAGTGGCTACCACCTTCCAAGAAAAAGTTACTTCCTATAAATTTTGCATTTAAGTTCCGACTTTAAACTTTGCTCCCTCCAAAAAAAATGTAAACTTTAAGGCAGGTTTTTTTTTTTTGGGGGGGGCGGGGGGAGGAGTCTTTTTATTGCTTAACTATACGCAGCGGGGTGTAAGGCTTTATTTAAAGCCCTGCTTGAAACACATCTGTCAACAAAAATTAAGCCAAGTCATACTAAGCCCTGGGCATAATTTTGTGAAACTTCAGCTCTCAAGGAAGTTACAGTCTAAAGGAAACACTCGCACAAAACAATACAAAGTAATTGCGGGGAGATACTCCTTGCTAGATGGAGGGTGAGGGGGACTAGGGAAAGGACTCGTGATTCAAAAAGGTGGCGCATTTCGTTACCAGGGCTATGCTAAGGAGACAGAAAGAAGACTAAAAGGAGCGCTGACGCTGTCGGACTTGACAGGGGCTGAAAGCCGCTCCCAGCATGGGATACCCAAAGGGCCAAAACAGGCAGCGGCGGAGGGAGGGGGGAGAACCTCAGGTCAGAGCCTTGGAAAGTAGGGCCGCGGGGCTATAGGGGCGCAGAGAGGTTCCGGAGGCGCCCCTCTGCTGAGGCTTGGAGTGCAGGAGAGGACAGGGCGCGCATTTTCAGAGCCTCAGCTGCGTGCACCTGCTTCTCACGCAGTACAGATCGGAATAATCACCGGCTCCGAAGGGGCGGACCCAGCATCACGTGCGGGGGCGGCTCCGGACGCCGGCGGCGCGCTGATTGGCTGAGGCCGGCGCGTCCTTTTCCTTGGCGCAGGCGCAAGAACAGATGGCTCCGCCTTCCTCTCCTTTCCCCCCGCCCCCCGCCCCCGGCGCCGGCCGGCTGGCTCCCACCCTTCAGCCCGCCCCGCTCCCGCTCCGCCGTGGCCCCGCGCCCTACCCCCTCACCCGACAGACTTCACCCCCTTTTCCCCCGGCACCTCCTCACCATTTCCGCACTTTCTCGATGGCCGCCATCACCTTTTTGATGTCGTCTTTGGCCCGGCTGCGGGTCTCGGCTCGGACGGACCGACCCGACATGGCGGCGGCGGGAGCGGCGGAGGCTGGGGCTCTGCTCCCAGGACACGGAGAAGCGCGCGCCGCACGCGCCGCCACCGCTTGCCCGCCG
>JAJPUD010007747.1:52907-82255 GCA_023553655.1 Myrmecobius fasciatus | reverse complement strand
ACCCGGGGAGAGCAGGTGGGGGGCGGAGTTTCCCGGGAGGGCCGCGCCCGCGCCCTCCTCCTGCGCGCGCCCCGCGGGGCTCGCGCTCAGTCCAGCGCGCCTGCGCGGCCCTCCCGGGAAACTCCGCCCCCCACCTGCTCTCCCCGGGTCGGGGGCTGGAAGCTGGGAGCCGAGAGGGGGGAAAGGGAAAAGAGAGGGGGAGGGGCATGGGTAAGTGCACGTGCCGGACGGCTGACACGTGTCTCTGAAGGGGCGGGGAAAGAAGCACGAGGACCCTCCTGCTGGGAGGGAGTTTCTGCGGCTCTCCCGCCCTCCCCAGAGCCTGATCCCCGAGGTGGGGGAAGTCCTGACCTTGTTCTGGCGGCCTGGAAGGAGCATCCGTCTCTTAAAAGAGTCCTTGCCCCCCTCCCTTCCTGAGCTGCTGGAGCCTAGGGTTCCTCAGGTTCTTAAGCCTTGCATCCCCTCAGGGTCACGCCGATTCTACTGAAATTCATCAAAATGATGCTTACAAGTTCTCCGGGGCTCCTGCCCAGGTCTGGCCCCAGAAGCGGAGCTGCCCAGGGGCTCCAGATCAAGAACCCCCGGAGGAGCTCCCAAGCTCATGCCCCGGAGGTCATTCCCATGGATGCCCCTCTCCGCGTCCTTTATCCAGAAAATCCTGTCTCCAAGTCCTTACCCAGGGCCAGCCTGCTGGAGCTCTCCTAGCCCGAGGCATCAGCAGAAGAAGGAATATGTATTTGTAACTTCAGATATAAACATAAATTATAATTACTCTTAATCACATAGTTTAAAGATTATATATTCATTTATGTGTTTGTTTAATGGCCTCCTGGCTTCCCTGCTTCTATTTTTCGTACTACACACAAATTTGTATGCAGTTGGAAAAACTACAAACCCACAGTCTAGAGAATGACATGTAAAGCGTGTTATACATAGGATATTGTAATAATGCAGTCATGTCTCCTGCCTCCTACACAGATCAGCTGTGTGACCCAGGCCAAACATTCAATCTCTCTGTGGCCCCGGACGAAACTGCACTCTAAATTATAAAGATATTACCAATCTGGGGCATCGAGGTGGCTCAGTACCTAGAGCACTGGCCCTGGCATCAGGACCACCAGAATTCAAATTCAACCTCAGACAATTGGCACTGAGCTGGTTGTGACCCTGAGAAAGTCACTTAACCTTAATGCTTTCTAAAAGAAGAAATTACCAATCTGAATTGGAAGGCAGTTTCCACACTTGGAGTGCTCTTAAAACTAAATTACAGTTGAATTGGCAAATTGCTTTGATGGGCAGTGCTTTCATACTGAGAGTACCCTGCCGAAAGAGCATATTATTTATGTAATATAGTTACTGGACAAGACTGACAAAAAATATTCTTAACAATGGGCCCTTGCAAGTATTCACCTCTTTTTACACATGACCTAATTGGAAAGTTGTGATTTACCCCAAGGTCAGATAACTAATAAATGGCAGAGTTGAAATTCCAACCAAGTCAAGCATTCTTTTCCCTGTATACCAGGCAGGCAGGCAGGCAAACTAGCATGTGCTAGCACCTACTATAAGTGTCAGATACTGTGCCAAGGAGTGGGAGACAAAGAAAGGGAAAAACAAGAATCCAAATCAGTCATCCTTTAAGGCTCTCCTTGTTTAATGGAGAGGGACACATGAAATACATATGAATAAGATATAGGATAAATTGGGTGAAGTTTCAGAGAGAAAGAAATGAAATTAAAGAAGACCAAGAAAAGCTCCTCACAAGGGGATATACTTTTTGTGATTCTATCATTTTTTAAAATTATCATTTACTTTATTGTTTTATTTTTCTGGTCATACATGTTTATTAACTTTTCAAATACATATTTCTTTATGAATCATGTTGAGAGAGAAAAATTAGGCCAAAAGGGCAAAAACCACAGGAGAGAGGGAAAAAAATAAAAGAAGTGAACATAGCATATGTTGATTTACTTTCAGTTTTCAAAGTTGTCTCTCTGGATGCAGATGGTGTTTTCTATCCAAAGTTTCTTAGGATTGTCTTGGATCACTGAACCACTAAGAAGAACCAAGTCTTTTATTATTGATCAACACACAATCTTGCTGTTCTGTGTGCAATGTATTTCTGGTTCTACTTGCTTCATTCAGCATCAGTTCCTGTAAATCTTTCCAGACCTTTCTAAAATCAGCTTGTTCATCATTTGTTATAGAACAATAGTATTCCATTACCTTTATATTCCATAATTTATTCAGCCATTCCCCAATTGATGGGCATCTACTCATTTTCTTATTCTTTGCTGTGGTTGTATCATTTTTTCAGTCCTATTCAAATCTCTGTGACCCCATTTGGGCTTTTCTTCGAAAAGGTACTGGAGTGATTTACCATTTCCTTCTCCAGAGTCCCCACTTTGCAAATGAGGAAATTGAGGTAAACTATCTGAGGCAGGATTTGAACACAGATTCCTGACTCCAAGCTCTGTGCTTTATCCAGTGTGCCAGGGACCTGCTCCTGTCTTATATTTCTTTGTATGCCCACCCTTTTAACACAGTGTCTGGTACATAGTAGGTTCCTTAAAGATGCTACTTAACTAATTGGTATTTCCCATTCAACCACAGTCATTCACTCAACAAGTAAATTTTTAGTGTTTTAAAGTGTTTTGCATACTAGGGACTAAGGAAACACAAAGTTTACCTAAGACATCCCTGCCCTCACTCAGCTTCTTCTTGTTGTCTTTTGTTTTCCCCATTTTGAGGTGATATCTTGACTCCCATCTGAATTGGATGGAAGAGAGACAGAGTTGCACAAATTTAGCAGCCTATACTTTTTTTCGCCAGAGCCATCAAAGTCCTGGGTCCAGGCAAAAGCCAAGATGACCGGAGATGGCCCAGGATGTGGTGGATGAGCTTGGGTTCCTCAATGATGGAACAAATTGTTCTCATCCTCTCATTGTGCTGGGAGAAGTCTTTTCGTGCTTGGGCTAAGTATCCCTCTCAGTCACCTATGGGTCTGAGGCTTGTTAACTACCCATGCTGCCAGGGTTTACCATCTTTATGCTGACAATTGTCAGATCTCCCTATCCTGCCCCACTTTCTCTGCTGGCTTCCAATCTCCATCTTTGATTGCCTTCAAAAAGGGTGTTCAGTAGGCACCTTAAATTCAGCATATCCCAAACTCATAACTTTTCCAAAACCATGTGTGTCTCCTGCCCCCTTCCCTATTCAAGGGCATCCTCCTCCTCCCAGCTCCGGAGCTTGGACTTGTCCTGTCTCTCTCAAATATTTGCTGAGCCTGGTCACTCCCAAGAGGTCCTTGAGAAAAGGACTCTCACTTTTGTTTTAGTATTTCCAGAGCTTGGCTCATGGTAATGCTTAATCTTTTTTTTTTTCTTATTGATCAAGACACCAAACACAGGTGTCTTATGGAAAGAATAGGATACAGCTAAAAATAAAGTACAGTATGAGGTCCAAGAAGAAATCTTGGGGGTGGGGGTAGAAGTGAATAGGAATGGGTTTTTTATAGCAGGGGACATTTGAATAAGGACTTCAGGAAAAGGCAGTACAGCAGTCCAAACCGAGGTCTAATCTTTCTTAAGAAAGGCTGCCTGCTCTGCACACACACCCTCTTGCTGGCTGGCACCTCTGGCCTGCCCTGTTTCCAGAACACTCCATATCTGGAATTGAATCTGTGCTTTAAGCTCCCAGCCTCCTGCTGTAGCTCGGGAGTCATCCCTTGGCCATTACCCAGCACCTCCCTGCCTGACATCAGAGGCAGGAAGCAAATCGAATGTTTGAATGAAGCCTGAATAACCTGTGGACCCATCTCTGTTTCCTTGCTGCAGGGGTAGATGTATCCTAGGTTGCCCAAATATGGAAGCTGTCCTGCTAGAGGTGTGATAGAGTTTGAGAATTGTTAGCTCCCTACCCTTGGGGGCTGGGAAGGAGCAGAGGGCTGCAAGCTGCCTGGATGGAAGGACTAAATCCCAGCTGTCTCTGTGTTATGATGGAATAAGTGTGAGTGAGTTGGAGTCAGGATCTGTATTCAAATCCCAGCTTTATCATTAACTGCGATCATGGTCAATCAATCAATAAGCATTTATTAGGCCCTCACTGGGCTAGGAATACAATATAATATAACAGCTAACATTTATATAGAGCCCACTGTGTGCCAGGCACTATGCCAACTACTTTACAATTATCTCATCTGACCCTCACAGGGATATTGGGTCAGTGGCCTGTAAGGTCCCTTCCAGTTGTAATCTCTTGTCACTTCCTATCTCTTTGACTCAGTTTCCTACTCTGTAAAATGAGGGAAGGCCTTACTGTCCATGAGGTCTCTTCCAGACCTAGCCCTCTGATGCTCTCTGATCTCACACTGATCAGAAATTGGGACAGAGAGCTGTGACTACATAGGCCAAGACCAAGGCCAAGATGACAAGGCTGTCTGAACTCCTATCCTCCTGCTGCTCTGACCCACAGACCACTGTGCCTGAGATCTGGCCAGCCTCCTGGCGATTTTGTTGTTCCCACCTCATCACTTATTCTCCCCTTCACAAGCCCAGCACCCTTGTAGTGAGCTAACTCAAGGCCTATTCCTTTAGCCTTACTGGGGGGCTGCTTCTGTGAAAACCTTGAGGTTTCAATAGATGGAGGAGCAAAAAGCAAAGGGAAAGAGAGGATGTTCTAGGCTGAGGAAACAGCTTGAGCAAATGCATGGAGGCAGGAGAGCTCAAGTTGTGTTTGGGGAACAGAGACAAGGGATAAAAAAGCAAACGGGGGAATGAGGTAAGAGAAGGCAGGAAAGGTCACATGACTTACTGCAAAAGGCCTTAGGGATCTTAGTGGGCACCAAAGTGTTCCTGCTTGGGTCCTGAGCAATGACTCAACCAGATCTATGAGTAAGAATGATGATTCTAACATGGGAACAAAGGTGGGATTAGAACAGGAAGTGGGAAAACCTGGCAGGTAGTCTGGAAGACCTCTGGGATTTTTGCTGTCCTGGTCCTCCTTCCTCATCTATTAAAAATAAGGGTATATTGAATTAGATGGTCTCCGAGGTATCTTTAGTGTTCTAAATTGATGTCTATTCTATGGAGCCTTCTATATTTGGGATCTTCCAGATTGATTGCCAATGACCTTGGGGAGTGGGGAAGCAAGCAGAAATGTTTGAATAAGAACCCTTCTCTCACTCCAAAACACCTCCCCTTTTTAGAGTTGAGTCAACTTCCATGAAGGATTGATGCATGAATCCTAGACCATCGTGGACTATCTGGCTTGGGAGTACAAAAGACCTGAGTTCAAATATGGCCTCAGACTCTTTCTAGCTGTGTGACTCTGAATTAGGCCTTTGACCTCAGTGGGCCTCAGTTTCATTATCTATAAAGTGGGGATAATGATAGACTTACCTCCCAGAGTAGTGAGAATCAAATGGGATGATATTTGTAAAGCACTTTGTAAGGTAGAAAGCTCTCCATGAATATGGCCCAAGGCCCATTGGAATGGGACTCATTCCTCATTGGTAGATGTCAATGCCCTCCCTGCCCTTGAGTGAAGAAGAAAGCATCCTTCCTCTTCATGCTCAGGAGATTCTTTGAGTATCTTCTGGACTGCTGACTCTGGGAGTCACTTGGGTCTTTTTAGGTTTTGGGTGCTTCTGGCTTACAGCTCCAGAGAGAAAGATGTCAACTTTCTGCAAATGGCCTTAGGGATCTTAGTGGGTTGCTGAAGGACAAGACTCTGGAAACAAGACACCATAAGAGTGTCTCCATCATGTCCCCATCCCCAGCTTGCTACACTAAAGACTTGAGGGAATGTCCCTTTAACTGAGTTCTAGGACTCTCCAGGTTGAGTCATCTTTCTCCCAGTGGGAGCACTCCTTCAACCCATATTGTCTGGTTAGTTCGCTGTTGTCCTTCATTCTCGAAGAGGACCATAATGGCATCACTATGTTATGAGTTGCAGGGGGTCTGATCAGAACAATAAGACCTGCCACAGGTCAGACACAAGTAGTGCATATTAATATTTGAGATGGTTTCTCTAATTTTGCACATCTCATATTTCTTTTAGGCTAATTCAGTTCTTTGTTCCTGGAGCACAGCACCTTCTCTAATGAGGGCACGTTATGCTGGGCAATCCTGTGCCAGTGTCTCCCATGTTATACAATTGATTCTAAAGTTCTTGAGAGACTTTGAGAGTGTCCTTGTATTACTTTTTCTGATCACTAGGTGAGCACTTGCCCTATGTGAAAGTCTACAGAGTCATTGTGTTAAACTCATTGTTGTATGCCCGTGAAACCTGGACAGTACACCAGTGCCATGCAGGAAACAGAATGGCTTCCATTTGAATTGTCTTAGGAAGATCACCTGGCAGGATAAGATACCAAACACTGAGGCCCTTTCTCAAACTAAACTGTCAAGCATTCTAACTCTATTGCAGAGAGCACAACTCCACTCGGCTGGCCATTTTGTTCAAATGCCAAATTATTGTCTAATATATTTTCTTCCATGTCTAACTACCCTAGTTTCTGATTGCTTTTTGTTTTTCTCCTTCAATAAATGGGTTTCCTTGAGAATTGCTATGTGTGTTCAGTGTGGAGCTGGCATTTGATGGGAAAAGGGTTAAGCCTTGAATATTAAGTTTGGAGTCCCTTTTCTTCCATGAATGAAATAATGATCAGATGTTAACTTGAAGACTATATAACATTTCTACATTTAAAATACTTTAAGGGAGAAACAGATATTATTCTAGCCTGATACCCCCTCTCTCTAAGAGAGCAGAATGGACAACTTTATGATTCTTATCTGTTGCTTCCCTTCCTAGAAGGAATTAAAATTTCCTTTCAAGAAGGGTAGAGAGTATACCCAGTTTGTTTTTTTCTTTGTTTGGATCAGTTCACAACTCAACCGACAATGCAGTAATGTCCCAGTTTTCCCACATCCCCTCCAATATTTATCGTTATCTTTTCCTGTTATGTTAGCCAATCTGAGAGGTGTCAGATGATATTTTGGAGTTGTTTTAATTTGCATTTCTCCAATTAATAGTGATTTAGAGCATTTTTTCATCTGACTATAGATAATTTTAATTTCTGCATCTGAAAATTGTCTGTTCATATTCTTTGACCATTTATCAATTGGGAAATGATTTGTATCTTATAAATTTGAGTCAGTTCTTTAAATATTTTAGAAATGAGACCTTTATCAGAAACACTGGCTGTAAATAAAGTTCCCAGCTTTGTGCTTCCCTTTTAATCTCATTTGTGTCGGTTTTGTTTGTGCAGATAACTGTTCTCTAGTTCTTCTTTGGCCATAAATTCTTCCAAAGATCTGATAGGTAAACTATCCCTTGCTCTTCTAATTTGTCCCAGAAGCTGGAGTTTGGGGGTTTATCTACTAGATTATTATAGTCATTGGTTCTGGGTCATGTGTATCTAACAAATTTCACTAATACATTACTCTATTTCATATCTGGTACCATATGTTTTTGATGATAGCTGCTTTAAAATAGAGTTTTAGGTTTGGTCTTGCCAGCTCATCATCCTTTGTATATTTTTTCCATTAATTTCCTTAATGTTCTTGACCTTTTGTTTTTCCAGATGAATTTTATTATTATTTTTCCTAGCTCTATAAAATAATTTTTCAGCAGTTTGATTAGGTCTGCATCCCAAGAAAATTATAAAGGAGGGAAAGGGACCCACAGGTACAGAAACATTTGTTTCAGCTCTTTTTTGTGGTGGAAAAGAACTGGAAAATGAGTAGATATCTATCAACTGGGGAATGACTGAATAAGTTATGATATAGGATAGTAATGAAATATTATTGTTCCCTAAAAATTGATGAACTAGCTGGTTTTAGAAAGGTCTGGAAAGATTTACAGAACTGATGCTGAGTGAAACAAGCAGAACCAGGAATACACTGTATACAGTAACAGCAAGAATGCACAATGATCAGTTAAGAAAAATTTAGTTCTTTGCAGTGGTTCAGTGATCCAAGGCAATCCCAATAAATATCTGCAAACAGAGAAAGCTATATGGAAACAGAATGTAAATCAACACATGCTATGTTCACTTTTTTTTTTCTTTTTCTTCTTGTTTTTTTTTCTCTTATGGTTTTTTGCTTTTCTTCTGATTTTTCTCTCCCAACATGATTCATAAGGAAATGTATTTTTTAAAATGAATGTACATGTATAACCAGAAAAAAATAAAATTTTTTAAAAAGGACAGAGAAGAGACTAGAGATGTCTATTCTACTTTCCTTTGAACCATACAATGACATTCACATGATATATGTGAGGGGCAGTCCTCACCACATATGTGTTAGCTACCATCATTGTCATTATTTCTATTCCATGAACTAAAGATTACTATATTTGGACGACTCCTTTGGAAGAACTAGTCAAGGATTATGGCAGAAAGAATATCATTAGATTTCATGATTAGGTGGTCATTGGTAAATTTGGAGTGATGGGTGCATCTGGAAAGAATGGATAGTGAGGAAGTAGAAACATCAGGGAGAGAACTCTTTTCCCAGAAACTTGTCATTAAAGGGAAGATAGAGCTATAATAACCATTGGCCAAGAGGGAGCATGGTGGAAAAGATGCTGGATTTGGAATCAGAAGATCTGTGTTCAAATCCTGTTAATGCTAAACATTATATGATCTTGGGGAAATCACTTTACAATTCTGTGCTTCAGTTTCCTCCCCATAAAATGACAGAGTTGGATTAGATCTGGCTTCTTAACCTTTTTCCTCTCAGGACCCCTTTTTGTTTAAGAAATTTTTATTCCACCCTGTTTTGAATCTGAGCTGAGGTGTTTCTGGCAGCATTGATGCATGCAAAATTTAAAGTGCACATGTTGTGTATTTAAAGAACAGGCTGTGGAGAAGTCCAACAATACAACATTGGCCAGAAACACACCTTGGATTCATTATGTGTTATTAATTTTTGGAATGTGTTCAGAAACCTTTTACTGTTGCCATATTTTTCTTAACCCTCCATATTCAATTATGCAACCCCCATTTAAGCAGCTTTGGACTTTGGATCTCAAAGACTCCTTTCAATGGCAAATGGATGAGCCTATAATCTCCAGGCATTCTTGGAAACCTAACTTTCTCCAGCATCTCATTCTCCTTGATCCTGTCTTTCCCGCTAACACATGCCTTCTCCATTCTGTTCTCCTAGGCTGTTAGCTTATTTGTGCCTTATCAGCTTCCTTTCAGTCTTGTCCCTATCATTTTAATACTCTTCTATTCTGGAATGCCTTGATCTTTTGACCTTTCTGTGTCCATCCCTGCTAATTATCAGAAAATAGGTCAACAATTCTTTTTTTCTAGCTTTTCCAATCTGTCAGTAGGCTTGAGGTTCGACTGTGTTTTGACTTAAGCCCTAGCTTTATCATTTGTATCAACATGGTTTCCAAACCTTAGAAGCTGCAGTTTGCTAAGCTTGTTTTCCACCTGGTTTACCCTGATTTCTATTTTGTTTTCCACTATGTAAAAGTCTGTGGTTAGTGACTTCTCCTAATCCTATCTTCATATTGATCATTTTAGCAAACATTTCCCATTTTTAGCACTGATTTCCCCTATAATTAAAAAAATTCTATAAGCTCTTTTATTTATTCTTGTGATTTAAAAAAAAAGTGGTAAGAATTATTGCCTCTGTCAGTTTATCTAATCTCTGTTTTCTGTCTCAGTATCTCTCTCTGTCTCTTGTCTCTGTCTCTAATCTGTGTTTTTCAGTATCTAACATGTTGGATGATTTCATCAGTGTAGGGGTCCTGAGATTTTATCAGGTCTGGGTTGATGTCCTGATCAGCAATTTGTTTTTGTTGTGCAGTTGTTTTCAATCATGTCTGATACTTTATGTCCCCATTTGGGGTTTGCTTGGCAGAGGTATTAAAATATTTGCCATTTTTGTCTTCAGCTCATTTGACAGATGAGGAAACAGAAGCAACAAACTGGTGATTTGCCCAGGGTTATGCAGCTAGTAAGAGTATGGGACCAGACTCTTACAGATGTCAGATCCAGCTCTCTATCCACTTCATTAGTCAGTTGCTCCAGTCACTTAACAATAATTCTCAACACTCTGTCTTACAGAATTGTACAGGGGCTCTCTAAAGTTGAAAGGACTTCCCCATGGTCATATGACCATTCATGACAGAGACGAGATTTAAATCCAGGTCATATTGACCAGGGCCAGGTACTGTACCTACCACCTCTGCCATGGGACTTCCCAATTTTTGCCTAAATTCTTTCAGTGCTTTGATCCACTTGAGAATATTTCTCAGGATATTCTTGCCTATGTCCTTTGGCATGGCTTCTGCTACATTATTTTAGTAACTTCCTTATTTTTCCACACTCTTCTTTACTTTTGTTTTGACAGTTGTTAGATCCTGTATGTGTGTGTGTGTGTGTGTGTGTGTATTTTAAAGTTGAGTTGTCTCTTTAGAGTTTTGAGGGGTTTTTTTGCATCTGTGATTTCATTAGTTCAGAGAGTTCCTTGGTAAGGAGCTTCCAATGCATATCTGTACTCTCTCTAAAAAGCCCAGACTTGGATTGTTTGGGGATTAAGTCATCTAAAAGGTTAAGGGACATGCTCAGGGTCACACTCAGTGAATATACAAGTCAGGACTTGAACCCAAGACTGACTGAGACTAGTTTGCTATCCACAAAATCATTTTGCTTCCCACTGGAATGTCTCTTCTTCTCCTTAGTATTTTTGGAGGAGAATGTAACTAGCTCAAGTCTGGCAGCTTCTTCCATTCCATTAACACTACCTTGAATAGACCTGACTACCCATTTCTTCAACCAATTGATAACTTAATGCTATATATCCCAATGCTACATATCAAAAGCAGAACAGAAGGCTCCCCCCCCATCCACACCCACACACATCCAAATATTCCTATCGCTACTTTTTATAGTAGCAAAGAATTGGAAACAGCATAAATGGCCATTAATTGAAAAATGGACAAAAAAAAATGTGGTATATAAATGTATTAAACTACTACTACATTGGAAAAATAACCAATATGAAAAATTCAGAGAAATGTCTATGAGCTGATAATGACATAAGCAGAACTATGAAAACAATATGTACAGTGACTATAGCAATATAAACAGAAAAATAAGGAAATGGAATTCTTTATAATTAAAATGAACAAGCTTGTCCTGGTGAAAAGTTGGGGAAAGTATCTTGCTTCTTTCTCTGCAGAGAAGGGAACTGTGGGTGTGAGACACAGCACATGCTGTCAGACAGGCATATTCAGTTTTGCTCAAATCATTTCTTTTTCTCTTTTTAGTTTTTCTTTCAAAGGATGACTCATTGATTAGGGAATAAGGAATATTTTAAAATATTTTAATAATTTGTTTTAATAATATTTAATGAACATATATTAATATAATACATATGTTATATAAACATAATATAAAATATAAATAATATTTTAATAATTAATATGTGGTTTTAAAAAGATATTAGTAAAAATAAAATTTTTCTTTAAAAAACCCCCACCTAATTATGAATCTCTAGAAAATGTTTTTATCCCAACTTGCCCAGAGTCACACAGCTAGTAACTGTCAAGTGCCTAATGCCAAACTTAAAATGATGTCCTCCAGACCAGGGCCAGTGTTCTTCCATCACAACTTTTGATTGTCCTCTTTCTAACAAATGTAATACACAGTTTGTTGATGTCTACAAGTCCAGGGGGATTCCTCCTGTACCTTATTTCAATCCTATTCGAGTTCAATCAAATGTTAAATCTTTCCTCTCTTGGAACTGAACAATTTCCAAAATCCATTTGCCAACCATAACTTTCTCTCCCTTCCATTCTCTCACATGGAACTTATTTTTAGTTCTTGTGAACTTTGATCACTTTTTGTTATTCTGTTGTTTTTTAGTCATGTCAAACTCTTCACAACTCCATTTAGGGTTTTCTTTCCTTCTTTTTTACTTAATAGTATTTTATTTGTTTCCAATTACATATAAAGATAATTTTCAATATTCATCTTTGTAAGATTTTGAAAACTCCAAATTTTTCTCTCTCCCTCTCTCCCTTTCCAGCAATCTGATATATTATACATGTACAATCATGGAAATATATTTCCACATTAGTCATGGTGTGAGAGAAGAATCAAAATGAAAGGGAAAAACCATGAGAAAGAAACAAAAGTGAAAAGAGTTCTGCTTCGATCTGCATTCTGACTCCATAATTCTTTCTCTGAATGTGGTCAGCATTTTCCATCACGAGTCCTTTAGAATATTCTTGGATCATTGCATTGCTGAGAAAAGCTAAGTCTATTATAGTTGTTCATCATACAATATTGCTATTACTATGTACAATGTTCTCCTGATTCTGTTCATTTCACTCAGCATCAGTTCATGTAAATCTTTCCAGGTTTTTGTGAAATCCACTTGCTCGTTATTTCTTATATAACAATAGTATCCCATTACATTCATATACCACAACTTGTTCAGCCATTCCCCAATTAATATCTATTACTCATTATTGAAGTGCTTTGCTATTTTCTTCTCCAGTTTATTTTACAGATGAGGAAACTAAGGCACACAAAGTAAAGTGATTTACCCAGGGTTACCTAGCTAATAAGAATCTGAGGCTAGATTTGAACCCACTAAGAAGAGTTTTCCTGACTTCAGGGCCAGCACTCTATTCACCTTGCCACCTAGCTGCCATTTTGGTCACTTATTCTTATTCTCCCAATCCATTTTCCTTATTTTCTCTTTATTTGCCTACGTGTCCAACCTTGTCTCCATGGTCTGCTACTTTAATGTCTCACTACTATTCTGGAATTTAAGGACCTGTACTCTTCTCTCATTCAGTATGTGTGTATCATCTGTTTTAGTATCAGAGATACTACAAATACTGTTGCTATTTCTTTAAGAGCCAAATGGAATACTGTGGAAATGGCAGTTTTAACTCAGTTTGAAGAGACCTTTGAATTTGAGAGAATTTAAGACTATTTTCCTGCCTCAGTTGGAAAAAAGCTAAAGAAAATGAAGCAGGCTTTTTCAGATGATTGAACTTTTAAAATTTTTATCTTGCAAGGAGGATGAAAAAAATTTTCAAGAAGAGACTTTATTTCATATTTCTGAGTGAACTGAGTGGTAGAACTGTATTTCCAGAAGTAAGAAATCTCCTGCAATTACATTAGTGTTTAAAGTGGCTTGAATGTGATTATTCTCATAGCTAAAATGTCACAAGTAGTTATTTATGTCTTTGTGTTATAATTGATTACACAATAAATTGTATAGCCTGTAACTGTGATATTAAGTTAATTCACACATATGCATATATAAATGTATATATTTATATGAACATATATAAATAAGTATATCTTTATATTACCATATGTAAATGTGTGTATATTGAGCAGGAGATATAAAGAGAGAGAGAGAGAATGAGAAAGAAAGAGAAAAAAAAAGAGACAGAAAGTCAAGGAGAAAGGGAAAGAGAGAAAGACAGAGGAGAAAGAGAGAGAGAGAGAGAGAGAAGACAGAAGGGGGAGAGAAAGAAAGAGAAAGAGAGAGAGATGAGGAACCACTATTGGGAAAGGAGGTATCTCCATTTTATTAAATACATTCTATTTAATTAACTAGAGTGGAAGCTATGAGCTTACTTGATTGAGGGATATGTTGAAATTTTATTAATTAATGAAAAATATGCAAATGTATCTCTAGATTACCCTAGAGCTCAAAGCTATAACATTAAATATGGAAATGAGTCAAGTACCAGGTTGAATATGATACAATCTAATAACCTTGTTATACTTGTAAAACATCCCCTGGTAACCCCCACTCTATCATTTCTTTAATCTTTTTCCAGGATTGCTAAATGTCAAATTGTTCTTTCTAAGGTTACCAATGATCTTTTAATAGCCAAATCTAATGACTTTTTCCAAATCCTTATTCTTCTCCATCTTTTTGCAGCTTTTGAAATTGATCAAGATCCCTTTCTCCTAGGGATTGTCTTTTCCCTATGTTTTCAGACCACTGCTCTTTCCTGGTGCTCCTCTTGCCATCTGGCCTTCTCCCTCTCAGTCACCTTTGCTGGATTCTCATTGGTGGCTCAGTTCCTATGTGTGATGATTAAAAAAGGTTCAAAAAAACATAGTTTCTGGATAATTTAATCATTTTATTAATAAGACCAGCATGTTATTAATAACAAGATGGTCATTTGGCCATCTTTTTTTTAATTGAAGTTTTTTATTTTCAAAACATATGCAAGGATAATTTTTCAACACTCACCCTAGAAAAACCTTGTGTTCCAATTTCTCCTCCTTCCCCCACCCCCTCCCCTAAATAGCAAGTAATTCAATATATGTTAAATATGGTAAAATATATGTTAAATCCAATACAGACATATGTATTTATGCAATTATCTTGCTGGACAAGAAAAATCATATCAAAAAAGAAAAAATGAGAAAGAAAACAAAATTCAAGCAAACCACAACAGAAAGAATGAAAATGCTCTGTTGTGATCCACCCTTAGTTCCCACAGTCCTCTCTCTGGGTGTAGATGGTTCTTATCATCACAAGATCATTGGACCTGGCCTCAATCATTTCATGGTTGAAAAGAGCCACATCCATCAGAATTGATCATTGTGTAATATTATTGTTGTTGTTTACATTGATCTCCTGGTTCTGCTCACTTCACTTAACATCAGTTCCTGTAAGTCTCTCCAGACCTCTCTAAAATCATCCTGCTGGTCATTTCTTACCAAACAATAATATTCCATAACATTCATATACCATAATTTATTCAGCCATTCTCCAATTGATGGGCAACCATTCAGTTTCCAATTTCTAGCCACTATAAAAAGGGCTGCCACAAACATTTTTGCACATGTGGGGCCCTTTCCCTCCTCTAAGATCTCTTTGGGATATAAGCCCAGTAGAAACACTGCTGGGTCAAAGGGTATGCACAGTTTGATAACTTTTTGAGCATAGTTCCAGATTACTCTCCAGAATGGTTGGATCAGTTCACAGTTCCACCAACAATGTATTAGTGTCCCAGTTTTCCCACATCCCCTCCAACATTCATCGCTATCTTTTCCTGTCATCTTAGTCAATCTGAGACGTGTGTAATGGTATCTCAGAGTTGTCTTTAATTTGCATTTCTCTGATCAGTCATGATTTGAAGCACCTTTTCATATGACTAGAAATGGTTCCAATTTCTTCATCCAAAAATTGTTCATATCCTTTGACCATTTGTCAATTGGAGAATGGCTGGAATTCTTATAAATTTGAGTCAATTCTCTATATATTTTAGAAATGAAGCCTTTATCAGAGCCTTTGAAAATAAAAATGTTTATTGCTTTCCTTCTAATCTTGTCTGCATTAGTTTTGTTTGTACAAAAACTTTTTAACTTAATATAATCAAAATTATCTATTTTGTGATCAATAATGATCTCTAGTTCTTTGGTCACAAATTCCTTTCTCCTCCACAGATCTGAGAGGTCAACTACCCTATGTTTTTCTAATTTGTTTATAATATCATTCTTTATGTCTAGATCATGAACCCATTTTGACCTTATCTTGGTATATGGTGTTAGGTGTGGATCAATGCCTAATTTCTGCCACACTAGTTTCCAATTTTCCCAGCAGTTTTTGTCAGTGAATTCTTATCCCAAAAGCTGAGATTAGTTTTGCTTGTACGAAAACTTATTAACTTAATATCTCAAAATTATCTATTTTGTGTTCAATAATAAACTCCAGTTCTTCTTTGGCCACAAATCCCTTCCTTCTCCACAGATCTGAGAGGTAAACTATCCTTTGTTCTTCTGATTTGCTTATAATTTATGTCTAAATCATGAACCCATTTCGACCTTATCTTGGTATATGGATTTCTCTCTTAAACCAAAGACAATCATGGCAGTGGGCCCACCAGTTTGTGTATCCTTCAAAGAGTATTCAATGAGGGGCTGAGAGTGACATAATGTCACCCTTGGACCAAGAAACTCATTTCTACACCCAGACTACCCTGAGCCTTGGGAAATCTATTTGAAGAATTTATCAGCAAGCCAGCCTGAGTAAAACATAATGGCTACTTGACCATTGGTTGGGGTTTTGAAGAAGAAAGTTAGTTCAATCGCATTATCAGCAATGTCTTTCAAGAGATGGAACTTTTAAAAATCAGTACTCTGAATATCCCCAAATCATTGGTCATTAATAATTTCTCTCATATGTAAGTGCACGCCCTAATGCTCTCTGTCCAGAACATTCTCCTCTCCATTCTGTTTTTGTCCTATGAATCTAACTCTCCTCTCTACACAGATAATTCCCCAATCTCAATATGCAGCTTGAGTCTCATTGTTTAAGTTTAGACTTAACATCACCAAATATCTAGCAGGTATTTTTTACCAGCGTATCCAGTTTTTACAGGTTTCCCATATTTTTTGGTTCCATAAACCCCTTTTAAAAAAACAACAAAAATGTACAGCCAAGATAATTTAGCATTCTAGTCATAATATTCTTTACAATTATTTGCTATTTAAAGCCCAGCTTAAACTGTGGGTCACAACTCCATATAGGATCTCGTAACTGAATGGGGGGTGGAGAAATTATGATTTATTATCAGTAAATGTTTTATTTGATATCTATTTTATATACCTATATGCCTGGGATCATGTAAAAATTTTCAGGGTGAAACAGGTTCATGAGTGGAAAAAGTTTAAGAAGCTCTGGTTTAAAGCACAATTAAAGAACCTCTTGGCTCATCATTTCCAACCCCTCCTCCTCTCCACCCAGGCTTCTTTTGAACCAGGAAAGAGGAACCCTTCTCCTAAGCATTTCAACCTCAACAAATCTAAATTAAAGCTTGTTATCTTTTCTCTACTACTGGGGAGGAGACCACCTTCCTGGGAGCCACCTAAAGCCTCGGTATTATCTTTGACTTCACCTATCCAATGGGCGGTTCCATCTTGCTCATCTCCTGTTCACAGTATCTATAGGATAAGCTCCCTTCTCTTTATTCACATGCCCCCACCCCAATTAATGGGACCTTTCCACCTATTGTAAAGCCTTTTAGCTTTGCCCAGCTGTCAAGCCCAGATCTGACCCTGCCACTACCCTGCTCACAAAGGTCTGGTGGAAACTTGTTATCTCTAAGACAAAATACAGGAAACCACAAAGGGTTTACAAAGAATTTTGGCTCCAGCCTGTTTTTATAGATGTATTGGGTGCTACTATTATCTGGGGACTACATATTCCAGCATGATATATGATACTATGATATTCCATCTATCTTTGTGGTTCCCAAAGCTTGGACTACATCCTCCTCACATTTTCCTCTTAGAATTCCTAAGATTTGCTTCAAGACTCAAGTCAAGCACTCCTTCTTACATGAGTCCTAACCTCATTCCCTCTTCCCCAAGTTTTTAGTGCTCTCTCTCTTGGAAATGATGTTGTGAATATTTCATATTTACTATGTAGTGTTTTGCCATCCCTTGATAGACTGTAAGCTCTCTGAGGCAGGAATTATTTCATTTTTACCTTTGTATTCCTAGCACTAGTATAGATGGTGCCTGGAAGGTAGTAGGTGCTTAATAAATGCTCATTGAGTAGTGAATTCAATGATGGAAATTAAATTTATTTCAGCCATTACAAATTTAGAGTGGGTAGCATCAGCTGGCTCTTTGCCATAGCTTGGGCATCTTCCCACTCTATTGTCATCCACACAGTGATGGTTCCGGTCTCTCTTTTTTCCTGTCTCCAACCACCACCACCCACACTTAGAGAAACCCAGAATCATGTTTCACAAACAAGACTGAGGTCATCCAGCTTGAACTCCCTTCTTTAAAAACTTCCCACCATCATCGCTCACTCTTCTCTCCTTTCTGACCTTGGGAGAAAAGATTCCTTGATTCAGTACAATTTGAAGAAACATCAGTGTGTATTTTGATGTCTTTGAGTACAGTCATGGACAGAGGCTTAGGAAAGGGAAGGAGGGCTTAATCCTTATGAAAGCAAACAGTTGGGAGAACACAAAGCAGCTTTCCCTTGGAAAAGCAGGGGCAGAGGTGGCCATAAGGATGCAGGAGAAGGAGGAGGTCTTAAGGAATCGGGAATTCCCTTGATGTTGGACGGACAGCTGCTTTCATGTGCCCTTAATGAGTCTGGTGGGCTATCAGACATGAGAATATTTTCCTGTGCCCTCATCTTTTGGAATATTTTTCTTGTCGTATCCCTCAGTTGTATCCTGAAGACAAGGAACCCAAGTTCCAATGGAAATATCCAGGAGGTTGAGAGTCACAGGTTGGGAAGTGTTGGATTTCCCTGAGGGAATGGGGAGAGATTAATTCAGAAGTCTAGTAAATACCAATTTAAAAAAAAAAAAAAAATCTTCCCTATCCCCTGGGAACTTGGCCTTTGACCTTCCCTTAAGTATAATGCATCCTAACCCTCCCACATTTTTAAGGCCAGAACCATCACACTGGTCTCAACTGACAAAAGTCTGCCACATTCAGGTTTTCTGAGTTTATATCCCGAGAAAGACACAAAATAAGGTGGAAATGTATGAGTAAACATCCTGTCTGTACCTCTCCCATACTAGATGATGAACCTGAAAGGGAGGTGGTGCTAGTGGATGTCTCATTGATTCTGGACTCGAATGGTCTTCAGATTCTATACCTGGCACTGAGTGTGTCTGTGGCTTGGACTGCTTTGTGCCTCAGTTTCCTCAGCTGTAAAAAGCTGGCCTCTGGCCTTCCTGCCAGTTCTAGAGCTGTGGTTTTCATCACTACAAGAACCACTCCCCCCATTCCCCATTATTACCCCAGCCACCAGCCGGGACGTTATTAGCATGGGCTTCTCTGAGGTTTGAAATGGCACAGGACCGGCAAGCAGCTGGCAGAACCTGACGTTCTCTCTGCTTGGACCTTTGATCTCCTGCCCTGATGGCTACAAGACCACAAGTAACAGGTTCCCTGGCCAAACTCATCTGCCTGTGTGGGCGCTTGCTGCCTGATCCGGGGGAGTTTCTTCTCTTCCCCTCTGGAGGCAAAGACAGTTCTTTGAGTGCTGGGGAGCGGAGGAAAACATCCTGTGAAAAAAAGTGCTAGAACTCTGTGTGCCTCTTTCCACAGTGACTAAACCCTGGAGCTCAGCTGACTCCCACGGAGCCTGTGTGGGCCGGAGGCAGCCATTGGATCCAGGAGCCTTTGGATGAATTCATGAAAGACAGATGGAGTGTGGACTGCTAAGGAAAAGGGGATCCGGGCAGGGGAAAAGGGAGCTGCCTGCGGAGACCTAGGGTCTGGGGACCAAGACAGGCTGTGGCCTTGGATACACACTCACACACACACAATCACACACACACACACACACACACACACTCCTGATGGGGAATGTGCACTCTCAGACACAGACATAGGTAGAAATCCAGACTCAGATGCATACGAGCTGTGTGATCCCGGGCAAATCACATAAGCCTGTTTGCCTCAGTTTCCTCGTCTGTAAAATGAGCTGGAGAGGGAAATGGCAAACATTCCATCATCTCTGCCAGTCTCCCACGAAACCCCCAAACAGGGCCGTGGAGAATCGGACGAGACTGGAAGGACAGAAGGAAAGCAGGGACTTGTGCAGGGCCGGTATATATTTTGCAGGTTTGTACATTGCACACACACAGGAAACACACTTATATGACCGCCGATGCACAGGTGCACGTGCGTGATGCACACACTGAACAAACAGAGCAGAGGAAGCGCAGTAAGTCATGAGCCTGATAATCCACCAGAAACCTAATCATCTAATAATTCCCCAAAACCTGAGGTGCTGGGGGGGGGAAGGCTTTTAAAGACACAAATCTACACTTTTTGAAGCATTTCTTTCCAGCCCCAGTGTGACATATGCATGCTATATATGTAAAACAGTCTGGGGCCCTACGAGTATGGGGGTGAACAAGCACTTAGTGCTTGCCAGACATCTAGTAGGGTCGCAAACATTAGGCGCCTTATGATTATCTTATATGAGGAAAGATGGAGTGGGTCCAGCCCTGGGCATGGAGGCAGCTGGGTCAGAACCCCAGCTCTGATATTTGGCTTCTGTTGGCCTCAGTTGGTCTCAGTAAAATGGAGAGAATTCAGCCACCTCACAGGACTAGGACAAGGTGGATGAGTCAATGACTATCAAAGGTTTTGCCCACTTTAAAGCCTATGTGACTATTACTTAGGGCATTCCATTTCTTCATCTGTAAAAGGGGAGATCTGATGGAACTTTCTGAGGGCTGTATTTCCACAAAAGTGGCAAAGGATCCTTTATAATAATTCTAACTATAGCTAGCATTTATAGAGCACCTACTATGTGCTAGGTACTGTGCTAAGCACTTTACAATTCTTACTTGATCCTCACAATGATCTTTTGAGGGAGGTGCTGTTATTATTCCCCTTTTTACAAATAAGGAAATTAAGGCAGAGATGAAGTGACTCACCCAGGATCAATAGCTATTCAGTGTCTTAAGGATAGATTTGAATTCAGGTCTCCCTGATTCCAGACCCAGCACTATCCAGAGCTGGAAGAGGACTGGGAACATCTAGTTCAATCCTTTCGTGTTTTTTCAGATGGCCCTGGACCTGAGCCCAGAAGACAATGACATTTCCCCCTCTCTCTTTAAAAAAAAATATATTTTTAATTTGTGGAACAAAACAATTATTTCCATAACATCGGACAATAAAAAAGATGAGAAGCACTAAGTCCATCAGAGTTGATCATCACATAATCTTGCTGTTACTGTATACAATGTTCTCCTGGAATAAACCCATTTTCAATATTCCAGTAACAAGTACCAATTGTGTTCTAGGCCCTGTGCTAGGAGTTGGATGTACAAAGATGATACCTGCCCTCAAGGGGCTTACCTGCTTCTTGGGGAAATGTATTTGCAAAAAAGATACAAGGTGATTTTTGTGGGTAGGACATCAGGGCTCAGGTGATTCCTTGAAGATATTAAAAACTTTTTCACTTTCAGATCAGGTGAGCTCTGTTAACCCCAGATATTAATCACTTTCAAGGAGTTCCCCTTCTAGTAGATAGATTCAAGTCTCTTTGTGTGTTGGGGCCAAGGGATGAGAGGATGGCCTAATACAACAGCTTCTTCCAGTGTTCCTTTGGGGAGGTGTGAGCATAACAAATTACAGGTTTAACTAAATTTATGGAATAGATTTGTTCCAACAAAAACTTTTAGATTTTAGCACAATGAGACCTTTATCATTGACTTCCATTGTAGAATGGGAATATGTTCCTCTAGAAAGTAATTTTGATTCTAAGATATATTTTATTTTTTTTCAAGGCAATTGAGTTTAAGTGACTTGTCCAAGGCCATACAGCTAGTACAGATTAATTATCTGAAGCTAGACTTGAACTCTGGTCCTTCTGATTTTAGGGTAGATGCCCTATCCACTGCACCATCTAGCTGCCTCTAGGACATGATGTACTCACACCCAAGAAGGCAGCAAACATTGTGAAATCTCATACTTTTTTTTTAAGATGAGAATTTTCTTTAAATGTATATTTTTATCTGATCTGTCTTTACGTCACTTTACTTTCCAAATATATGCCTTCTCCATCTCCCCAGACAAGATCAGGAGATATCTTGGAGTCTCCCCCACAAACCTCACTTGGACATTGTTTGAGCTGTGATGTGGATCAGAATGAATGTAAATAGCATTTGCATCTGTTCGGGACAGATGCCTTGAGTGTCTTTCTCTCCCAGATTGGAGTTTTGTATTTTAACTAGGTAGAAAAGGCCATTCTCTGCCTCTTTTCTTACCTAGCTTTAATCACTGAATGGGTGTTGCCTTAGTCAAACTGAGACCTGTTAAGGACCTGAGCTTTAAAAAGCCAAGGTCTCCCACTGCATCCAGGGCCATCTCCAGTCATCCTGATCTATATCTTCCACTGGCCCCAGATGGTTCTGGAGGGGAAGGTAAGACTTTACTCAGCTCTCCCTCACTTAAATCCAACTCACTTGCAAGTCATGGCAGCACCTTCCTAATGTCAAGATCTTCTTTGAGAATGAAGGACAAACCATAATGACCCAGAGAGAGAGCAGTAAGCAAAGCCAATTGATCATGTCTGATAGTCTATGCCATACTCCATAGTCAAGAAAAAATTTTCTGATTTAAAAAAAAAACATAAATTATATAAGAATAAAATAAGTAAAATTTTAAAAAATTATCACAAACAAGATAGAATAAAATACAAATAAAAAGTAAAACCTAATTACAAAAAACTTTTGGAGGGTCTTTGGCCAGTGTGTTCTGCATAAAGACACGTGATAGATTTTTAGGGGCAAACTCATGAACAGGGAGTATCTTCAGATAGAGAAAGCCTTTTGACCTTGGGCTGAATCAGAGGAATCAATGTATCCACAAGTTTAGGCAGCTGGACCTCTTCCCATGACCTTGTTTTCCCTCCCTCCCTCTAGCTATGAACTCCACTGAATGCAGGAAGAGGAGGATGCTGGGGAAATGCTTGTGTGGGAACTTCTAAATACTGTTTTGGTTCCCAAGTTTTCAACACTTCCATAGGTCCCTGATCTCAGTGATGGAGGCGCTCCATCCAGAAGGGCAGATCTCAGGGTGACTGTGCCTTCTGGTCCTGTGGGATGTTTTATAGATTTCCATAATCCCTCTGCAGAAAATTCCCTTGATGTCCTGGAGGAAGGGGCTTTTAAGGTGCTTGGTGATGCTTGGAGGCCAATTAGCCTGCCACATGTCATCCCTAGTCCTTGCTAGATCACTGGGCCACTTCCTGTCAATGCATGAAATAAGTAGTGGGTGTCCCAAAACAATTAGGCTTTAATAGTTTAAAATCACACTAATAGAAATTTTGGGACACACTGTATTTTTTGCCATTTTATTCATGAAAGTCATCTTGGGCTCAAGATACTGCAGTTTCTTATACCCAGCGTACATCTGAAATTGTAAAAACAGATACCCATCAATCAACAAGCATAGATTAACTGTCCAGTGTGTATAAGGCACTGTGCCAAATGCCAGGGGCACAAAGACAAAACATCTGCATAATTTTTGTTTCATTTATTTACTTATTCATTCATTCATTTATTTGTTGTTTATTTATTTCTAACTCCTTCTTCCTTTTCTTCCCAGAGAATTGTGCCTTATACCAAGGACTATTTTTTTTTATTCTTTAAAGGTGAGGAAACAAACAGTTCAACAAAGTTAACCAACACATCAGTTGGATTTGGGTCAGGGACCTTGGGTCCAAATTTCTCTCCTGTGGTTTCTTACTTCTATAACTTTGGACAAGTTGGGCTTTTTATCTGTAAAATGGACTCACAGGCCTTGGAAGGCTATTCTAACTCTACTGTCTGTGACCCTATGGATCTAAGCAGAACTGGTTAACTGAGGACCTCTGCAAGGGAGGGAGGAAGGCACATTCTTTTATCTCTTTTGCAACAGACTTGGCCATTATCAGTACACTGTGTTCATCAATGTTATTTTTGTTCATTCTTCTCATTGTTTTGTCTGATTGGGCTAATTTTACTTCCCTGAGGAGAGCCACTGAACTGGGTAACCCCTCTTTTGAAAATAATAATTTTTTTATTTTTCATAATACAAGCAAAGATAGTTTTCAGCATTTACCCTTGCAGAATTTTGTGCCCCAAGTTTTTCTCCCTCCCTCACTCCCTGTACCCTCTTTTCCTTGACAGCAAGTAATCCAATATAGGTTAGAAATGTACAATTCCTCATATCATATTTCTACATTTATCATGCTGCACAAGAAAAATCAGATCAAAAGAGGAAAAAAGCAAGAAAGAAAAACAAGCAAGCAAACAACAAAAAAGGTGAAAATACTATGTTGTAAATTAAAGGAACATACGATAGTTTACCTCTCAGATCTGTGGAGAAGAAAAGAATTTGTGTCCAAAGAAGAACTGGAAGTCTTAATTGAATACCAAATAGATAATTTTGATTATATTAAGTTAAAAAGTTTTTGTACAAACAAAACTAATGTAGACAAGATTAGGAGGGAAGCAATAAATTGGGAAATCATTTTTACATTTAAGGGTTCTGATAAAGGCCTCATTTCTAAAATATATAGAGAATTGACTCAGATTTATAAGAATTCAAGCCACACTGCATTCAGTAAATGGTCAAAGGATATGAAAAGACAATTTTCAAATGAAGAAATTGAAACTATTTGTAGTCATATGAAAAGGTGCCCCAAATCACTATTGATCAGAGAAATGCAAATTAAGACAACTCTGAGGTACCACTACACACCTGCCAGATTGGCTAAAATGACAGGAAAAGATAATGATGAATGTTAGAGGGGATGTGGAAAGGCTGGGACACTGATACATTGTTGGTGGAACTGTGAATGGATCCAACCATTCTGGAGAGCAATTTGGAACTATGTTCAAAAGGTTATCAAACTGTGCATACCATTTGACCCTGCAGTGTTTCTATTGGGCTTATATCCCAAAGAGATCTTAGAGGAGGGAAAGGGACCCACATGTGCAAGAATGTTTGAGGCAGCTCTTTTTGTATTGGCTAGAAACTGGAAACTGAATGGATGCCCATCAATTGGAGAGTGGCTGAATAAATTATGGTATATGAATGTTATGGAATATTATTGTTCTGTAAAAAACGACCAGCAGGACGATTTCAGAGAGGCCTGGAGAGACTTGCATGAACTGATGCTGTGTGAAATGAGCAGAACTAGATCACTGTACACAGCAACAAGACTATATGATGATCTATTCTGATGGACGTGGCTCTCTTCAACAATGAAATGCTTCAAACCAGTTCCTACTGTTCAGTGATAAAGAAAGCCATATATACCCAGGGAGAGGCCTGTGGGATCTGAGTGTGGACCACAACATAGCATTTTCATGCTTTCTGTTGATGTTTGCTTGCATTTTGTTTTCCTTTTCAGGTTTTTTTTTTTCTTGTAGATCAAATTCTTCTTGTACAGCAAGATAACTGTATAAATACATATACATATATTGGATTTACCATATATTTAAACATAGTTAACATGTATTGAACTACGTGCCATCTAGGGAAGGAGGTGGGGAGAAAGGAAAGAAAAATTTGGAACAGAAGGCTTTGCAAGGGTCATTGTTGAAAAATTACTCATGCATGTTTTGCAAATAAAAAGCTTTAATTAACAAAAAAACAAACAAACAAAAACAAACAAAAAAACCCCAACTATGTTGTGATACATTCAGTCCCCACAGTCTCTCTCTAATGCAGATGGCTCTCTCCATCACAAGTCTATAAAAATTGGCCTGAATCACCTCGATGTTGAAAAGAGTCACATCCATTACAGTTGCTCATCACATAATCTTGTTGCTGTATACAATGTTTTTTGGTTCTGCTCACTTCACTCAGAATCAGTTCACACAAGTCTCTCCAGGTCTCTCTGAAATCATCCTCCTGATCATTCCTTATAGAATAATTATATTCCATAACATAGACCATAACTTAATCAGCCATTCCCCAACTGATGAGCTTCCACTCATTTTCCAGTTTCTTGCCACTACAAAAAGGGCTGCTACAAATATTTTTCCACATGAGTTCTTTTCCCTCTTTCTTAATGATTTGTTTTGGGATATAGGACAATAGAGACACTACTGGATCAAAGGGTATGCACAGTTTATAGTCCTCTGGGTGTAGATGCAAATTTCTCTCCAGAATGATTGGATTAGTTCACAACTCCACTAACAATGTATTAATGTCCCAGTTTTTCCACATTTCCTTCAACATTTCTCATCTTTTCCTGTCATCTTAGCCAATCTGAGAAGTGTGAATTGGTACAGTTATCTTAATTTGCATTTTTCTAACCAATAATGATTTAGAGCATTTTGTTCATATGACTAGAAATGGCTTTAATTTCTTCATCTGAAAATTGTTCATATCCTTTGACCATTTATCAATTAGAGATTGGCTTGTATTCTTATAAATTTGAGTCAATTCTCTATATATTTTAGAAATGAGGCCTTTATCAGAACCCTTGGATGTAAATTTTTTTTTCCAGTTTTTGATTCCCTTCAAATCTTGGCTGCATTAGTTTTGTTTATATAAAAACTTTTTGAATTTAACATAACCAAAATTATGCATTTTGAATTTCATAATGTTCTCTAATTCTTTGATCATAAATTGCTTCCTTCTCCACAGATCTGAGAAGTAGATTATTCCTTGTTCTCTTAATTTTCTTATAGTATCACTGTTTATGTCTAAATCATGAACCCATTTTGACCTTATCTTAGTATAGAATGCTAGGTCTAGTTTCCAAATTTTCCAGCAATTTTTGTCAAATAGTGAGTTCCTATCTGGGTCCCCTTCTTAAATGGAGGTTCTGGGAGGAACTGTCCATCAGATGAAGGGGGCCCAGTGTCAGAAGACATTTTCTCCCTGCTCTGCCCTATTTGGGGGTGTATCTTTTTGCCTTTATTTGTGTCCTGGCCAGTGCCTGGCACGTAAGAGCTTCGTCAGTCCCTAAATTATTACTTTCACTACTTGTGACATGGTTTTCCTTATTTTTTCCCATAGTTTTAAACATTTAAACACTAATGATGAGAAGTCTGAGAGTTGGCTTTAGGGTCACACAGTCAGTATATATCAGAGATGAGTCAAGCTGAGTGTGATTCCCTGGGTGATGTAATAAATTTATAAATTGCAGAATAGATTCTAATTTGTATTAGTAGAAGGACTGTCCGCTCTGGGAGTTCCTAATATCAATGTAGTCACAGATTTGGTTTAAAAATAATATCAACACAATTTGAAAAAAAAATGCATTCAGTCATTTCAGATTCTTTGTGACCTAGCAGAGATATTAAAATGGTTTTGCCATTTCATTCCCCAGCTCATTTTATAGATAAGGAAACTGAGACAAACAGGGTGAAGGGACTTGATATAGTAAGTGCCTGACGCTAAATTTGAACTGGGAGAGGCGAGTCTTTTTGAGTTCAGACCTGCTACTCTGCTCACTTCACCATCTAGCTGACCTTGGAAGAATATAGTGAACCAGCATTTATTAGGCACCTATCATGTGCCAGGCACTGTGCTAAGTCCTCAAGATAGAAAGAAAGGAAAAAACAAAGTAGGCTTTCCAGGAGCTCACATTTTAATAGAGAGAAACACATATAAGCAACTAGACATTTACAAGGTAAAAACAAAAATAAAAACAAAAACCCAGTATTAAGTGGAATTGATTAGTATATTCACTCAAATAATTCCTCCCCACCTAAAGTGATAAGGTCTTCAATCATAGACTTTAAACCAGCTTTTCTCAAACTTTAGTCTCAGGATCCTTTTACCTTCTTAAAAATGATAGAGGGTCCCCAATAAGTTTTTAATATAAATTACTTATATCTATTAATAACTATCATATTAAAGATAATAAATATCTTAGTATATTATGAAATTAGTTTTGGCCTCCTGAGCCCCTGAAAGGGTTTGTGAACTTCTAAGGGTCCCCAGTTTGAGAAACCTAAGTATAAAAAATCTTGAAAGGTCACTGGAAAAGTAAAATGACTCTAGACAGGAAGTCTATTCCAATTGCCTGCAGGCTTCCATCACACTTTCTGGATCTTGTATGACAGCAGAGTTAGCCAGCAAAGAGACAGTTCCCTTAAATGGTGAAACTGGAGAGAAAAGGTTTCAACACATTCCTGAGTGAGAACCACCTTAGAAAGAAAGGAAACAGCTTGGCCCCACTGGTGTGGCCTGGATCTCCTTCTCCTTCTCCTCCTCCTCCCTCTGCACCCTTTGGACAAATTAGGACCTGGCAAGCTTCAAGGGAAGACTTGGGGACCCCCCCCTTCTTCCCAGCCAATTGATAATAATGTCTGCTTTGGGAGGCGTGGAGCCCAGCAAAGAAACCATGCTTGCTTAGAGGGAACTGAGCTCCCCATGAAAGGGAAAAAAGATGGGGCAGCCAAGAATTGGTACATGTGCCCCCTAAGCCACTTTCCCCAGGACTCTGTATGTACTTAGGGGAGAGTGTCTCAGACTTTGTGGGGATTTGTCTTATACCAATTATTCCTCCTTTTCATTGTAAGGGTATCTCTTTTAAAAAGCAGCTTCAGATGAGCTGATTAAACATGGCTTCTCAACTGATAATCTTGAGGAGGGGGGGAAGCAGACTGGTGGAGTTCAAGACAATAATATTAAGGAGTCATTCCCAGAATCCCTACTGTATTGATACCTTAGAAATTTGGGGGGGGCTGTGTAGTTTTCTCTGTTATCTGAGATTTTTCTGTGAGATTGGGAACTGGGATAAGAATCTAAGAGCTTCTATGCACCAAAAGTGTAAATGGAAGGCAAAAGCTCAGAAGAGAGCACCAAATTTTTGGTGAGGGGAAAGGGCTCCTGAGGAAGGTGAAGATTAGAGCTGGGTCTTAAAGGAAGCCAAGGAAACTAGAAGTCAGAGCTGAAGAGAGAGAGCATCTAAGCATGGGAGCCAGCCAGTGCAAAGATGTAGTTTGGAGTGTATTATATGCAAGGAACAGCAGAGGAGGAAGCCAGTATCATTACATCAGTTTGAGGAAGAGAGGAAGACTGGACAGGTATGAAGGGGATAGGTGGTGAAGTACTTTAAACACCGAGCAGGGGAGTGAATATTTGATCCTGGTGGTCATCTGTTGAATGGGGGACTTCATGGTCACACCTGAGCTTCAGGAAAATCAGTTACAGCTCTCTGGAAGATGGATTGGAGTGGGGAGGGGGAGACCAGTGAGAAGACTGTCCCAATATCCCAAGCTGGGGGTATGATCAGGACCTGTGCTAGGGTGGTGGGTGGGAGTGGAGGGAAGAGGATCTAGGCAGGGAGCATCTGTGAGGGTAAAAAGACCAGATTTAACATCAGTTTGGATTCTGTGGGGTCACATCAACAGATTAAGAGTTTACTATGCCAGAATCTCTGAATGCTGTGGTTACAGAGAAAGGCAAAAAGCCCAGCTCTTGTATGAATGCATTTGAAGGGCAGTTGACAATGCTGAGATTCTAAGTCACTGGGAGTGACTTTGAGTAATGCTTTCATGCGGCATAGTACGTGGATCATTGGACTTAACTTCCAGATGATTTGGATTTCAGTCTTGCTTCGAGATTTACCAGCTGTGTCACCCTGGGCAAGTCACTTACCCTGTAGAGGCCCATTTTCTTCATTTGTAAGATGAGGGGATAGGAATCAATGCCCTTCATTAATGCATTGTTGGTGGAGTTGTGAACTGATCCAACCATTCTCAAGAGCAATTTGGAACTATGCCCAAAAGGCTATCAAACTGTGCATACTCACTGATCCAATTGTATCCCAAGGAGATCTTAAATGTCAGGTGAGGGTGAGGAGAAGGGGCAGAAGCCCAGGTGAGGGTGAGGA
>JAJPUD010007747.1:31800-43034 GCA_023553655.1 Myrmecobius fasciatus | reverse complement strand
GCCCTGAAGTCAGGAGGACCTGAGTACAAATGTGGTCTCAGACACTTCCTAGCTGTGTGACCCTGGGCAAGTCACTTAACCCCAATTGCCTCAGCAAAAAGCCAAAAAAAAAAAAAAAAGCACACCTTAGGGGGCGGGCGGAAACCCCCCCCCCCCGTGACTGACCTGGGAGGTCAGCTGCCTCCTCCCTCCCCCCAATCCTGGGGTCATAAATGGGGAGCTGCACACAATAGGTGTTTAATAAGTTAACTAAATGACTTAGTCTGATCCTCCATGACCCTTTTTGAGATTTTCCTGGCAGAGACACTGCAGTGGTTTGCTTTTTCTTTCTCTGACTCATTTTACAGAGGTGGAAACTGAGGCCAGGTCACCCAGCAGGTCCACGCTTTGTGCCCTCTGGCGCCCCCTAGCAGCCTCTGTTCAACTCAGAAAAAAATCGAATCCCAGCCCGCTCTCTGGGTTTCCTCCTCATTGGTGGAGAGGCCTGTGCAAGGGGTGGGGCTTTGGTTTCCACCAATGAGGAGGGAGTGCTGACCAATGGAATATGGGAGTGGACTTACGTATATCCCAATAGGCTGCGGGAGTCAATGAGTTAATGTAATTGCAGTCATTGAACAGGAGGAGCCCGGTTGTCTTTGGGAAATTGAAAAGTTTTTTTGTATTACTAATTTTTCTGTAACAAAGGATTGTCCTTCTATTGTGTTACTTTGTATTTTTGAAATCTTGTGGACCTTTTTGTCCGCACGAGGCTTTCATTTTAGTTGTAGACCTACTTCATCTTTCAAATCTTTGTGCCTAGGATGAATAAAAGTTGTTTTTTTGTTTTTGTTTTTTTTTTAAAGCAGCAAAACAAGTATACCTGATATTCCACATCCCTCAGCTCCCACCTCTCCAGAAAAGAGAAGGCACTTTATTTTCTTAACTCTTTTGGGCTGAATTTTATGATTACAATTAGAAAGTGTTTGGTTTCTTTTTTCTTTCTTTCTTTGTTTTTTTCTTTATTTCTTTGTTTCTTTCTTTCTGATATGAGGGAGCGTCATTTAGTTTCTATTTAGTAATGATTGTGCTATTATTTTCCTTGTTATGCTTATTTCCCTCAGTTCACAGATGTTTTCCCAGGCTTCTCAGAATTCTTGTTTTTTCTAATACTACTACATTACGTTTGTGTATCAAAATTGTTCAGCCAATTCTTCCATCTTTGAAGCCTTCTTTCCAAATAAGTATTATTCTGTTGATATGTGATTGCCAATCATGGAACCAAACAGTTGCTGAAGTCTTAAAATTGGGGATCATTCAGTAGACAATGGAGAGGGGCATGGTGGACTTGACTAGGCTGTAATACATCACAAATCAGGAAACACATGGGAGAAATTGTGTAAAGATATCATCCAGTAAATATACAATCATAAAAGATGCACTGTTTTGTGGTAAGACAATCGTGCTCCATTGGCACACCTGGGCAAAGCATCTATGGGACAGGAACATGAATGGAGTGGATAGCTTCAAATCTGCATTTTTGCAAGGAATACCCAAGTGATAGAGGCCAAGGATCAATGGAGCGGGTGTTGTGGGCTGCAAAGGGAGACATAATACAGGGAAATGCTAATCCTAGGAATGATAAAATAAACAAACATTGGAGACTACAAATAGTCCAGAGGAAGAATCTTGCCATTTTTTATCTAGCATTGTCTAGGAGAGAGGGAGCTCTGATTCTAGTGGAAAATAATCTTTTCTTCCCCATAAGTGTAGAATGGGGATTGACCAAGTCATTCAAACAACCAAGGAAATATCTTTAAAGAACAGGTAGTCTTTGTTTAATTATTTCAGTTGTGTCTGACTCTGTGACACTCCCTTTTTTCTTTTATCTGTCTGTACTTATATAGATAGATATAAAATAGTATAGATATATTTTCTCCCAGTTACATGTAAAACAATATTTTAACATTTGTTTTTAAAACTTGTGAATTCCAGATTCTCTCCATCCCCTTCGATTTAGAAGACACGTGAAATTGTGCAAAACATTTCCATAAAAGTCATCTTGCAGGGGCAGCTAGGTGGCGCAGTGGATAGAGCACCAACCCTGAAGTCAGGAGGAACTGAGTTCAAATTGGCTGTCAGACACTTAACGTTCCCTAGCTGTGTGACTCTGGGCAAATCACTTAATCCTAATTGCCTCAACAAAAAACATATGAATAAAAAAAAAAATCAAAACAAGCCATGTTGCAAAAGAAAATATAGATCTCAGCCTTCCCCCCCAAAAAAAAATCCTCAAGAAAAATGAAGTTAAAAAAAAAAAAGTAAGCTTCCATCTGTATTCAAACACAGTTCTTTTTCTGGATATGGATAGCATTTTTTCATCATAAATCCTTTAGAGTAATCTTGGATCATTGTACTGCTGAGAATAGCAAAGTTATTCACAGCTGATCATCTCACAACATTGCTATTACTTTATACAGAGTACATTTCAGTTTGCTTGAGTTCATGGGGGACTTTCCAGGTTTTTCTGAACATCCTGCTCATTTTCCATAGAACAATATATTCCATCATAATCACATGCCACAATTTATTCAACCCCAGTTGATGGGCATTCAATTTCCAATTCTTTGCTCTAAGAAAAGAGCTGCTATACATATTTTTGTACATTTATGTCCCCCCCTTTTTTAAAATCTCTTGGCATTAATGCCAAGCAGTGATATTGCTAGATCAAAGGATATGCTTGATTCCATAGCCCCCAAGACACAATTAATATCTTTTGATCATTCAGCTGAGGAAGGGCTTCCATTTCTTACAAATTTCACTTAGTTTGCATATGCAGGAGAAAAGAGACCTTTTCAGAGAAACCTGCTTCAAAATTCTTTATACAATTTCTTTTGCTGACTATTGTCTTCCTCTCGTGTATGTTTTATTCTCTTTCCTTTCACCTATCCCATCTCAAAGTGTTTTTACTTCTGATTGCCCCTTCTTCCAATATACCCTCTCTTCTAACATCCTACCCCCCTTCTCATATCCCCTTCCCATCCTGCTTTCCCATAGGATAAGATAGATTTCTATACCCATATTGAGTGCATGTTATATCCTTTATAGCCCATTCTGATGAGAATAAGGTTCACTCAATCCCCCTTCTCTTTTCCTCTTCCCCTCCACTGTAAAAGCTTTTTCTTGCCTTTTTTAGGTCAGATAATTTATGCCATTCCATCTCTCCCCTTCCCTTTCTCCCAGTACATCCTTCTCTTACCTCTTTTTGGAGTTTTCTTGGCAAAGATACTGGAGTGGTTTACCATTTTCTTCACTTTTTTTTTTTTTTTAAACACGGATGAGGAAACTGAGGTAAACCGGGTTAGGTGTGTAATCAAAAGACCCGGTAGAACTCGGCAGGGTTAGAGAGTATGCCTGGGACACTGCTTCCCCATTAGCAAGCTAGGCTAGGAATAGTGTTACAACCAATGCTCTTTTAGAGTGAGAGAAGACTCCTTTATTCAGTGATTCTAGTGAGAAGCAGGTGAGCTCAGGGGGAGACACACCCTGAGTGCTGAAGTGGGAGCAAGCCTTATACAGTTGTTGTGGTTCCTTACTCCTCTCTTCAAGGTTCAGATTGGCCTGATTACAATCCTCTCTATTCACCCACTCCATATGTCAAAAGGCTTGTATTTAATCGTGGACCCTAGCCAGTTTGGGTCAGTCTAGGCCTGGGCCCCTTTGTTGTATAGCCAAATCCTTGACTCTCATGGTAATTGTTTGGAGATATCTTTTTTTTTTTTTAACAATAGCTTTTTATTTTCAAAATACGTGCAAAGAGTTTTCAACATTCACCCTTGCAAAACCTTGAATTCCAAATTTTTTCTCCCTCCCTCCCCTAGACGGCAAGTAATTCAATATATGTTAAACATATGCAATTCTTCTATACATATTTCCACAATTATCATGCTGCACAAGAAAAATCAGATCAAAAAGGAAAAATGAGAAAGAAAAGAAAAAGCAAGCATACAAAAAGGTGAAAATACTGTGTTGTGATTCACTTAGTCTCCACAGTCCTCTTTCTGGGTATAGATGTCTCCATCATAAGTTCATTGGAACTGGCCTGAATCTCCTCACTGTTGAACAGTCACATCCATCAGAATTGATCATTGTATTATCTTCTTGTTGCCATGTACAATGATCTCCTGGTTCTGCTCACTTCACTTAGCATCAGTTCATGTAAGTCCCTCCAAGTCTTTCTGAAATCATCCTGCTGATCATTTCTTATAGAACAATAATATCCCATAACATTTATATATCATAATTTATTCAGCCATAACCTCAACTGATGGGCATCCAATCCATTTCCAGCTCCTTGCCACTATAAAGAGCTGCTATGAACATTTTTGCACATGCGGGTCCTTTTCCCCCTTTTATAATCTCTTTGGGATACAGACCCAGTAGAGAGACTGCTGGATCAAAGGGTATGCACAGTTTTGTAGCCCTTTGGACATGATTCCATATTGTTCTCCAGAATGGTTGGTTCAGTTCAGTTCACAACTCCACCAACAATGTGTCCCAGTTTTTTTCACATCCCCTCTAATATTTTTTTCCTGTCATCTCAGCCAATCTTAGAGGTGTGTAGTGGTACTTCACAGTTGTCTTAATTTGCATTTCTCTGATCAGTAGTGATTTAGAGCATTTTTTCATATGACTACAAATGGTTTTAATTTCTTTGTCTAAAAATAGTTCATATCCTTTGACCATTTATGATTTGGAAAATGGCTTATAAATGTATAAATTCTTATAAATTTGAGTTGATTATAATTTTATAAATTCTATATTTTATAAATGAGGCTTTAAGAACCCTTGAATATACAGATTTTCCCCTAACCTGTATTTGTTTTGTTTGTATAAAAAACTTTTTAATATAATCAAAATTACCCATTTTGCACTTCATAATGTACTCTAGTACTTTGGCCACAAATTCGAGGTAGGTAATGTATTGTCCACATTTTCGAAATGAGTTGCACCTTGGAGAGTTTGTATCTTGCACATTGTCAGGCAAATTGTGCTAATATCTTTAGAGATCTAGAGTCAGAAGGGTCTTTAGAGGCCATGCAATTCAGTCTCTCTTCATTTTATAGCTAAACTAAGTGTATCAACCTAGCCTATATAGTAAATGGTAGAGGACTCAGTTTTAAATCCTGTGTCTGTGACAGGACAATCAGTGTCTATCTAGATCTCTGTTTTCCTTTTTGTGAAATGAGGTGGGATTAAATAGTCTCTGAGGTCTCTCCCCCTGCACCAGATCAGTGATTCTCTCTATATATATGAAAGGATTTAGGGTCATTCTATCTCTGGATCTATTCTAATCTATCTGATCTTTTTCCCATTATAAATAAATCGACCATCTGATTCATTATTCTTTTATGGATTTAAGTAGCATGAAAGAATTGTTCATTTTGGGACAGCTAGGTGGCGCAGTAGATAGAGCAGCAGTTCTGAAGTCAGGAGGACCCGAGTTCAAATGTGGTCTCAGACACTTAACACTTTCTGGCTTTGTGACCCTGGGCAAGTCACAACCTCAATTGCCTCAGGGAAAAAAATTGTTCATTGCCTGGTTATCCCCCTAGAATTGATGAACCTGAGTTCCTGAAGCTTCAGTATTGAGAACTAGATCTGAGGAGGCCCCATCAAAGTCTGTTGGTGAGGTCCAGTCTGAGATACTAGTTTCTTTTAAGCTCCTCCTTTGGCTGTATATGATGTCTCCCCCATAGGAAACCTAACCATAATCTAGTCAGGGAGGCCCTTTTTTCCTTGGCTTGTCCAGGGAAACAAGGACATCACACTCACTTTTACTGATCTGTAAAGCTTCAAGAACCCTGTTTAAATCCTGCAAGAAACAAAATTGGTAAATTTCTGCACTAAGACCTTTAATTTCTAGCTCAGAAACCAATCCAAAAGCCTTTTATCTGCTGCTTGGTAATGATATGGAAACAGAAGAGTGGAGCCTATCCATTCCAAGATAGCCTGACCTTTCAGAAGCTGGCTCACTAAATACATGAGTCACCTACCCGGGCTCTCAGGAATGGGTTCTCTTTGTTTACTTCCCCATTGTGTTCACTTTAACATGGGAGTGCCAGCATTTTCTTCTGGAACTTCCTTCTGTGTATTTTAAAATTGTTCATTCTCTTTTTTTCTTGCATCACTATCACTATCCCTCTCATTTTCTCCCTAACTCTTTCCTGCCCCTCTCCCCCAAAGTCCTCCCTTATTGCAGAAGTAGAATCAAAGCAAATTTGTGCTGTAATAGTTGTGTTTGGAAATGCAAGAATACAGTTTAACAGCTCTCCAGAAAGTGGGAAGCATGTTTGATCATTAGTCCTGAGAAGGGAGAGGGAATAAGGCTGATGATTTCTGTGGGTTTATGGTGTGCCTTATTGCTTTCCTGATGTCACTTGACTTAATTTTTTTAGTATATAATGTAAGATAGTGATCCAAGTTTTACTTTCTCCCAGATTGTTTTCCAATTTTCCCAGCAGCTTTTGTAAAACAGAGTCCTTCTTAGCTTAGTAGTTTGTGTCCTTGGGTTTATTGAATTCCATGCTACTGTATTCAGTTACTTCTGGATCTTTTGTACCTAATGTGTTCCACTGACCAATTTTTCTATTTTTAACTAGGATCATTTTGATCATTTGCTATTTTGTAGTGAACTTTGAGATTTGGGTTCTGCTATGTCCCCTTCCTTCCCACTTTTTTCATTTGTTTCCTTGGAGATTCTTTACCTTTTCTTCCTCCAAAAGTTTTGTTATAGTTTTGTTTAATTCTACAAAAGAATCTAAGTTAATTTGAATAGTATTGTCATTTTCATTATATTAATATGGTTCAACCATGAACAATTAATTCTCCAATTTACTTGTCTTCCTTTATTTCCATAACATCAAAAAAATTCCTGTACTTCTTGTTTTTTCCTGCTATTTAAAATTTTTAATTTAATTTTTCAATTAGCACACTTTTCTTTCTTGATTCTTGCTTTGAAAAGTAATAAATATGCAGTCAGAGTTTATCATTGCTCCTCTGGAATCATGTTTGGTCATTCCATCAATTAGAATTCTACATTTCTCATTATAAAAACAATTTTGAAAGACTTAAGAATTGCAGTTCATTCTTTTACCCAAGTCTTATTACAATGGTTTCAAGTATTTCTTCCTTTTAGGTAATGGTTGCTCTTGGTTTGAGATAGATACTATTTACCATATTAAGAAAAAGTCAAATTATTGCTATGTTTGCTAGTGTTGGTTGTATAAAAGAGGAGAAAATATTTTCTGAAAATGTTTTTCTGCTTCTATTGATATAATCAATAGTTAAAATCAAATAGTTGAAAAAATTTTAAATTATTACTGTTATTATGTTTATGGCTTCGCTAACATTGAAGCAACTCTGCATGTAATGCATAAACCCATGATAGTCATAGTGTAACCTTTTTAATTTCTTTAATAAAATTTTATTCAACATTTTTGCATTGATATTCATTAGATATATTGATCTATTGTTTTCTTTCCCTAATATCTCTCCCAATTTAAGTATCAGGACTATATATTTCTTTTTTTTAAGAACTGTTTATTTTTTATTATTTTTTTTAGTATTACTCTTTTTTTTAAAAATTTGCATAACATATGTATGGGTAGTTCCTCAGCATTGATCTTTACAAAGCTTTTCATTACAAATTTTACCCCCAGTCCCCACCCCTCCCTTAGATGGCAGGATGTCCACTACATGTTAATTATGTTAAAATACTTGACAAATCGAATATATGTATACATATTTCTACACTTATTATTGTGCAAGAAAAATCGTATCTACAAGAAAGAAAAATCAGATAAAGGAAACACAATGCAAGCAAACGTCAATAGAGAGCATGAAAATGTTATGTTGTAGTCCACATTTCACATCCCTCTCTCTGGGTGTATATGGCTTTCTTCAGTAAATAATTGGAAGTGGTTTGAAACATTTCATTGTTGAAGAGAGCCATGTCCATCAGAATTGATTATCAAATAATCTTGTTGTTGCCATGTATAATGATCTCCTGGTTCTGCTCATTTCACTCAGCATCAGTTCACGTAAGTCTCTCCAGGCCTCTCTGAAATCGTCCTGCTGGTCGTTTCTTACAGAACAATAATATTCCATAATATTCATATACCATAATTTATTCAGCCATTCTCCAATTGAAGGGTATCCATTCAGTTTCCAGTTTCTAGCCACTACAAAAAGGGCTGCCACAAACATTCTTGCACATGTGGGGCCCTTTCCTTCCTTTATGATTTCTTTGGGATATAGGCCCAATAGAAACACTGCTGGGTCAAAGGGTATTCACAGTTTGACAACTTTTTGAGCATAGCTTCAAATTGCTTTCCAGAATGGCTGGATCCGTTCACAGCTCCACCAATAATGCATCAGTGTCCCAGCCTTCCCACATCCCCTCTAACATTCATCATTATCTTTTCCTATCATTTTAGCCAATCTGACAAGTGTGTAGTGGTACCTCAGGGTTGTCTTGATTTGCATTTCTCTGATCAATAGTGATTTGGAGTACCTTTTCATATGAGTACAAATAGTTTTAATTTCATCCTCTGAAAATTGTCTGTTCATACAGGACTATATTTTTCAAAGAAAGAATTTAGTAAAAATTTATATTTATTTATTTTTGCAATTTATGTAAAATTGAAAGGCTCTTTTTTTGATCATGACTTTCTGGTAGATAAATAATTTTAAAATTATTTCTCTTGGATCTATTTTCCAGATCGGTTGTTTTTCCAAAAAGATATTTCACATTTTTTCCTATTTTTTGGTTTTTCTTTATTGTATTTTGATTTGTCATAAAGTCATTAGCCTCCATTTGCTCAATTCTAATTTTTTTTATTAAAGCTTTTTAATTTTCAAAAGTTCTACATGGATAATTTTTCAACATTAACCTTTGCAAACCTTGTGTTCCAATTTCCTCTCTTTCTCCATCCTTCCCCCTAGATAGCAAGTCCAATATTTGTTAAACATGATAAAATATGTTAAATCCAATATGTGCGTACATATTTATACAATTATCATGCTGCACAAGAAAAATCAGATCAAAAAGGAAAAAAGATGAGAAAGAAAATAAAATGCAAGCAAACCACAACAAAAAGAGTAAAAATGCTATGTTGTGATTCATACTCAGTTCCCACAGTCCCCTCTCTGAGTGTTGATGGCTCTCTTCATCACAAGATCATTGGAACTAGTCTGAATTATCCCATTGTTGGAAAGAGCCACGTCCATCAGAATTGATCATCGAATAGTCTTGTTATTGCTATGTATAATGATCTCCTGGTTCTGCTCATTTCACTTAGCATCAGTTCATATAAGTCTCTCCAGGCCTCTCTGAAATGATCCTGCTGACCATTTCTTATAGAGCATCAATTCTAATTTTTAAGGAATTATTTTCCTCAGTGAGATTTTGTATTTTTTTCCCCAGTTGGCCAGTTTTGCTTTTTAAGGCATTTTTCTCATTAGCTTTTTGTATTTCCTTTTGCATCACTCTCAATTCTTTTCCTAATTTTTCCTCTGTTTTACTTGATTTTAAAATCTCTTTTTTTGTTACCTTTGCCATCTTAGAAGGTATTAAGTGGGATCTTAAGGTTCTCTGGATTTGGATTTATGTAATTATTAAGAACTTCTATGTGGTTCTTCCTAGTCTGTATCTCACCTATCATAAATCATCTACTCATGATCTTTGCTCCTTGCTCCAGTTAGGAATGTATATTACAGTCATTATAGATAGATGATACTTCCTTATAGGTTCTAAATGCCATATTTTTTTTTCTGAGGCACTTGGGGTTAAGTGACTTGCCCAGGGTCACACAGCTGGGAAGTGTTAAATGTCTGAGATCAGATTTGAACTCATGCCCTCCTGACTTCAGGGCTGGTACTCTAACCACTACACCAACTAGCTGCTCCTCTGGATGTCATATCTTTAACTGATACATATAATGCAAGAATTTCTCCCTAAATCTTTTGTTTTAGAAAAGTTTTTTTTGAATAAACAACTTTTCAATTTTTACTTTTTCAAAAATTTTCAAATTTAAAATGTTTACCTTGATGTAGCTCGTGAACTTGGATGCCTCTGATTCTGAGTTTACATGAATCAAAGATCAACTGATATCTTTGATTTTTCTACTACCTATATCTCCTAATATATCCCTCTTCCCTCTGTTCCCAGAAAGTCATCTCTGTGAAATCCCTACACACAGGTCTTTCTCATTACACTTGTAACAAAGATTTTAAAAGGAAAAAAAAAAAAAAAACCTTTAAAAGTTCAGCAAAAATGAACCAATGCATTATCTAAGCCTGTCATTTTATTGTGTTCTATAGTCACTGTCCCTCACTTCCAAACACTTAGCATAGTGCCTGGCAAACAGTAGGCACTCTATAAATGCTTATTCCCTTCTTGTCTCACCCCTCCCAACACCTTTACAAAGGACGGTAGAGGTGGAGTCTTTTGATTGTACTTTGGGACCAAACTTGGCCATTATAGTCTATACTGACAATTTTGTTATTTTAGTCTACTTTGTTGTAGCTATTGTGTATAGTGTTTTCCTAGTGCTGCTGATCACTCTGCATCATTCTTCAGTGCTAAAAGATCTCCTAGAAATGGTCTTGTGTCACTCCCTGATTTTACAAAGAGGTTAGATGAGCTGTCCAAGGTGGTATTAAGTGACAGAGCTGTGATTCGAACTCAGGTTCTTAGCTATTAGATCTAGCCCCCATCCCACTGTACTGCACTGCTTAGCACAATTCTTTCTTTTGTGCTCAATAGTCCTGGGTTGAAAAATGCCCCAGAATGTAAATTATAGTAGAGATTGTTTCATTCTTTGTATCCCTTGGGTGCACGGTAGGAACTTCATGAGTTGGGTGATTGGATGACATAGAATACTAATGCCATGAGGATTGATGGGATGATAGTAGAGTAGATAGGACCTTATCAATGGCTGATCAGTGGGAGGGAGAGGATCACTGCAGATCCTTTGGCTATTCTGGTTACAAGGACTTTTGTTCTTTTGTTCTTTGTTGCTAGTCCCTTCCCAGAGCCGGTTTTGACCTGACTCTCCTGTGGTAAAAATATGGGGGCAGATGCTGAACTGGGAGATCTCAAGGTTCAGCAGACTTGGCATTGAGAACAGAGTCAGGATTTCCAGTGAGAATCATACCCGCTCCCATCTTTTTCCTCCCACACTCTCAGAAAGGCT
>JAJPUD010007747.1:16793-31790 GCA_023553655.1 Myrmecobius fasciatus | reverse complement strand
ACAGTTATTGATTGGTCTTGGGCAGAGGAACAGTGATTATAAAATCAGTGCTTCACCAAAGTTATTCTGGCCAGGGTGCAGAGGTGGAATGGAAAGGGAGGGACTAAAAGTGGGAAGCAGGTGCAGTCTACACGTGATATGATGGAAATTTGTACCAAGATGATGGCAGTGGAAATGAGGGCAGACCCAGAAAGACATTTTGAGGATAGAAAGATCTGATTGGATGTTGGAAAAGTAACTGAAAGCCAAGTTAAGGGAGAAGATAAGAAAGGAACCCAGCAAATTAAACTAACTTGACACGAGCAGTATCTCAGGATGTTAAAATAAAACCAAACCTTATATATATAATTGCTGAGCTACTGTCAGTGACCATTGTGGACATTGTGACATAGTGGATAGGGAACTGGATTTAGAATCAGGAAGGCTTGAGTTTAAATCCCACCCTAAGTACTTACTAGTCTCTGAGAAAGTTACTGCCTTTTAGTCTCAAGTCTTTTCATCTATAAATTGGGGCTAATAACATCTATCAGCAGGGTTATTTTGAGAATCAGTGAGATATGTTAAGTGCATCTCAAATTTTAAAAGCTATATTTTGTTTTTGTTCACTTGTGCCCATCACTTCATGACCCTGTTTGGAGTTTTCTTGGCTGGTTTGGTTCATCATTTCCTTCTCCAGTTCATTTTACGTATGAAGAACTGAGGTCAATAGGATAAAGTGACCTAGGGTCTTGTAGTAGACATTAATAAATGTCTGAGGCCAGATATGAACTATGAAGATGAGACTTCCTCATTCTAGGCTTGGCACTCTCTCCACTGTGCCACCCATGTGCCCTACAGACACATCAGCTATTTAGATCTGTGAAAAATTATGGGAAACAGGAAAAGTGCTACAGGATTGGAAATGGGTGAATGTCCTGATTTTTAAAAGGGAGAAGGTAGATTATTCAAACTCTAGGCTGACTTTATTACCTGGTAAAATTCTAATATTTATTAAGACAAAAGAAAGCTGGTAGGCATATAGGAAGAAGAAATAAGGTGATAATGATGTTTGCTTGTTAAGAACAAGCTTTTTGAGGGACAGAGCGACTATATATACATAGAGTGGAGAAATGTCATAGGTACCATGTACCAGATTTCAGTTGGGCACTTGGCAATTTCCCAGAAATTCATGTGGACAAGAGATTGAAACCTGACTGACCCAAATTGTAGTAACTAATGGATCCCCAACCAACTAATGGTTTGTTCTGTTCAACATTTTTATTGACAATTTTGGTGAAGGTATAAATGATGGGGTTATAAATCTGCAAATCTGATGCTGGGGGCTGGGGCAGGAGGGCTGACATATACAGGATAGCAGAATAGGTTTGTAATCGGAAGCCACTGTAGATATGTGATCATAGGAGGAGTTTGATGAAAACCACAAAGCAGTTTTCACACATTGCCTCTTAACTAATAGAATACTCTTCCCTTTGCTTCCCTCCAACCCAGTATTCCCAGACTCATTTGACATTTCAGAAAGCATTCTTTATCTTAGTTTTTTCAGCTTAATAGAACATTTCCTACTATTGTAACCTTGATTTTCCCAGGAATCCATCTTCTCACTTGTGGTATGGTCACCATGGGAAATTTTGCCTTGGGGCTCTCCTCTTCTTCCTGGTCACCCTCACTGGGATCACCATTTTAGGAAGAGCCTGCCCTTGACTTCCTTCTTTTCAGTTAGTGAATGCCCCCACCCCCTTCTACAGCCCACTCATTTTTAGCACTGCTCTATGGGCCTTTCCCCATTAGAATGTAAGCTCTTTGAGGACAGAGACTGTCTCGCTTACATGTATTTGTATGCCCAGTGCTTACTATAGTACCTGGTACATTGCATGGCTTTATATCTGTTCACCCATCACCCTATCCATCCCTCCCTCTATGTTAGCTCTCATTTTAGGTTAGCATCATTATTAATAATTATTATTAGATAGTACATGGACAAAGTTAGGAGAGAAAAGATTCTAAAAGTGGTAAAAGACCCAGAGAAAAGATAATGAAACATGTCCACTCCTTCAGAGAGGAGGTGGGATATTCCTAGGACAGATTATTATCCATTGCCAGATGTGACTACTCTTTTGATGTTTTTGCTCCCTTTTTCATTGTTAAGAGATAACATTATCAATTTAGAGCTGGAAGAGACCTTAGAGGTCATTTAGTCCAACTCTTTGACTTTACAGTTGAGGGCCCAATGAGATTAGGAGGCTTGCTCAAGGCACTTATTGATTATTCAGCTAGTGTTTAAGGCAGGATTCGAACCCATTTCTTCCTGATTCCAGCTCCAGGGCACCCTTGATCTGCCCTAAAAGGAAAAGCCAGCAACCACTGGTACCCCCATGCAGTCTTAAGAGGCCAGGACAGACCTGCTTCATTTTAGAGATCAGACAAGGGTGGAGTTCAGTCAAGGGGAAAGGCCGAAATAATTGGGATGTACAGACAAAAGGCATCAAGTGGGCGTATTTAAATTAATTTAAATATACTTTTTTTTTTTTTTTTTGTTGAGGCAATTGAGGTTAAGTGACTTGCCCAGGGTCACACAGCTAGGAAGTGTTAAGTGTCTGAGACCAGATTTGAACTTGGGACCTCCTCACTTCAAGGCTGGTGCTCTATCCACTATGCCAACTAGCTGCCCCTAAATATACATTTTGTGGGAAGACCTGGGATTCTCAAAGCTAGAGGGCAGGCTGTCTCCAAGGACCTTGTGGAATCAGGCCCTTGCTTGAACCCATCCTGAACAAGAGGAGGCTGAGCCAAGTCTCAGCAGATTCTCACGTATTTTTATTGGACAAAAATTCTTCAGAAAATTCACACACACCAGAAAGATGCCTGCTGTTCCTCTGATGATCAGGAGCTTCGTTTGGCCAAGCTCTCCCTAGTTCAATCCCCCTGGTCCGAGGGAGCTGTCCTGCCATAGGCTCCATAGATGATGACTGCCAGGGGAGAGAATGGGGGGAGCAGCGACAAAGGCCCCTGGGATTTTAGCTGGGGCTCTCTCTCCTAGACACTCAGAGGTGGTCTCATTTAAAAAGCCAGAGAAGCACAGAGGAAGAAACAAGGAAAGAAGGAAATCCTTGTCCACCTGGGGCTGGAGGTTAGATTGGAGCAGGAGGGGGGAGGGTGGGTGAGCTTCCCTCCTTTTAGCCTAGTCCGTGCCCTTCTTTTGCTCCCCACTTCTCCCCAAATCCCTGAGCTCCTGGCTGAGATAATAGCACCTGGGATATCATCTAAGGCAGCCCCCTCACTTTATAGTGGAAAACTGAGGCTCAGGGGGACAAGGGACTTGTCCACATAGAAGTTCACAGCAGCACTGTGAAGGAACCCTGGGTGCTTGATTTTTTCCTTATTTTTCCCTTGGCACAGAACTATGCTTCAGAGGTGAAATGTGGAGATAACCTTTGCCTTCTGGCCAGTGGTCCTACTTGGAGACAGGAAGAGGGAGATGGTAGTTTGCAGTGGTCAGGGCTCCTTCCAGCCAGGGACCCCCCCCCCAAGTTGCCTGGGGGGAACTAAAGGGATATACCATCTCCCTGAACTCCCAGTACAAATTAATCTTCACCTCTTTCCCTGGGATGATTCCCATTTGGGGGCTGAAATGAGGCTAGGGGTGGTGAGGGATAGGAAAAAGGGAGATCAAGGGGTAGCACAGTGAGACACACCAGTGACATCCCGGTGGAACACCCACTTGTAATTTCTCCATGGCGGGGTGGCTGTCACATCATGGATACAGTACCCACCATAGTGGGTAGGGGAACAAGGCATGAGGCCAGACAAGCAGTTTGGTTATCTCCATGCTCCCCATATCCCAACACCTTCTTTCTCCCTGGGGTCTGCTTCCCCTCTCTCAAGGCTGGTGCAGCTTTTATGTTATGATCCTTGGTATATCTGCCCCCACTCTCTGACAGAAGGATTCTGGATCCTACATCCAGAAAAGAGGCACTGGGGTGGGGGAAAACCCCAAGTTGTTGAGGTTCACAACTTAGGTCATGCCAGGCTAGCTTCTGGACCTCTAGGAGGGGTTGCTGAGTTTGCCCTCTGTGACAGCTCGAGCAGCCTGCTCAGGAACACGGGCAGGGTCAGTCAGGATGCAGGTAGAGGTGCTCAGCTGGCGGAGGGAGCTCAGGACCGCTGGGGAGAGAAGGAGACAGCCATCCATCAGATCAAACATGCTGATCTTGCCCATGGGGATGGGGAAAGGAGTAGTGCTGGGTGCGGGGGGTGGAAAGAGTGGGTTCTGGGAGCCACGGGTCTGTGTTAGAAAGCCCACTAAGGGGGTTTGATGGTTGGAGGGCTGTGATCTATGCAGTGGAGTAGGATGAAGGGAGTGGTGGCTGGAAGAAGGAAGGATGGCTGGCCGGCCAGGGGTGATGGTGGTGGTGGTAGAGGGATTTGACCTACTAGGGCGCAGGGCAGGCAGAGAACAATACTGGTCCAGCCAGGCCAGGGAAGTCTGGCGTAAGCTGTGTAGACTTGCTGTGGACACCATCCCATTGAAGGACTCAAACAAAGGCCGGATAAGGATGCTGAACTGGCAGCCCAGTGGGTTAAAGAAGATACATCTCAGACAGGATTCCCAATCTGTTTGTTCCCCATCTAAGTGTACTCTAAGCCCAGACTCTGATGTCAAATAATGGATCTAGAATCCTGCATCTTCCTGTCCCTGGGCTTCTCAATCTACCAGCTCTAACCCCCGCTCCTTATGCCAAGAGCTGGCCTATTATCTTTTCCCATTATTATGACCCACAGTCAAGAACCCTTCCTGAAGAGAGTAGACAGAAAAGAGGGTCTCCCTCCTGTTGCATTCAGTAAGCTCTTTGAGAGCAGGGGGTTTGTCATTTTGTTCACAGTGCCTGACACACAGTAGGTGCTTAATAAATGCTTGAATAATTGAGCTGAATTCTAAGTTTAGAGATGTTCATCATAGCTCATATTCTTATAGTTTTTTAAGGTTTACAATAATAGATAAAATTTATATCGTGTTTTAAGGTTTGCAAAACATTAAGAATTTTTATCTCGTGAAATAACTCCAGGAAATAGGTACTGTTTTTATCCCCATTATACAGTTGAGAAAACAGGTTCAGAGAGGTTAAATGGGTAAGACAGGATTTAAACTCTGGCTTTCCTAACTATAAGCCTAGTGTTCTCTCCACTGTACCACACAGCTACTCCAATGCCCTTTCCTCACCATTTTGTGAGATAAAGAATGGAAATGGGGTTATTTTCACTTTCCAGGTCATAGAAGAGATTTCTGAGACCACTTAGTTCAGCATGCCTCCTAATCCCATTTTCCAGAAGAGGAAGGACCAGGAAAGCAATTTGCTCAAAGTGACCAAAAGGGTCTTCTGCTCTAGCAGTTCCAGGCAGTGTGCTGAGATGCTGAGGATACAAGGACAAAAGTGAGATGGACCCTGCCCTCAAGGAGCTTACATTTGGTTGATGGGGACAATATGGAAGTGTGCCCCAAACATATACTCCTGAAAGGAAAGTTATTTGGGGGGAATCAGGAAAAACTTCACGTAGAAGGAACTTGTTCCTTGTCCTCATGGGGAGCCAAAACTCACACGCAGGCTTTCTGACTCCCAAACCTGCCTTTGTCCTGTTCCACACAGGGGTTCCCAGAATTCAGCCAAGTTTTGGCCTGTAAATAGTAGAAAGATATGACTCAATGGATGAGGAGGAAAGGGAGGGAACAGAACAGGTCTCAAGTCAGAATGCAAAAAGTAGAAGGGAGAAAGGGACACCCACCAATCAGTGCATTTGTTCCCATCATAGCCTTGGAGGGAAAGGGTGGCAGAGGAGGATGGGAGTGTCCCCTTTTCACATTTGTTTTTGTATGAAAGAAAGTTAGGGGGGTGTAGGGAGAAGAGGATGTTGCACTCAGGAGTCAGGAAGACCTGGATTTGAATCCTTCCTTAGACACTAGATGTGTGAGCCTGGACAAGTCATTTAACCTTTCCCTGCTCAGACTCCTCATCTGTAAAATGGAGATGATAATAGCTTCTATCTCTCCCAGGGTTTTTGGGAAGACCAAAGGAGATAACATGGAGGGTGCCTCAAAATTCTCAGTACTGGGTCACCCTGTATATTAAATGCTTGGTAAACCTTAAAGCACAGTATAAGTGCTAGCTATTGTTGTTGTTATTCTGGTAGCTAGCGCATAGTAATTATCTGAGTTAACAAGTCTCTGTCAAGCAGTTAATGTGTGTCAGGTACTGTCCCAAGCAATGAAATAATAAGTAACTTAGACTAGGGACAAAGCTGGGCTTCCAGTGAGGCTGAAGGGTCAATGCCCAATTCCATCCCTCCACATCTTCTTCCACAGGCCCTTGGATGAAGAACGGACCAATAAGGACAGGTATTCCTCCCCTCTGAGTCTTGGAGGCTGGTTCTGGGGCGTTTCTTAGAGCCCTGTGACAATGTGGTCTTTCTGCTTGGAGAAGGATACGACCCAGAATTTCCAGTTGTGCAGGGTGCGAGATCGGACGTAGTCATCAAACATGTCCCTCATCTGGTCAAAGCGCTGATGGGTGATGGGCACGCCCGTGGCGGGCAGCTGCTGTTGGCAGAGGCTGCAGGCCCCAAGGGGAGACAATGGGTTAGGGTGGCCTGCCAGGGCGAGTGGCCGGCACCTTTGTGACCTCGCCTATCCGTCCCGGCTTCCCTCTCCCTCCTGGCCAATCAGCTGCTAGTCTCCCTACTTGATGGCAGTGTTGAGCTCCTCGATCTGGTCCCGCAAGTGCTGGGCCTCTTCCTGCATCGCCGCCCGCTCCTGCTGCAGCATCACGATGTATTCTGCTGTCTTCTGCAGAGTTGTGGCCTTGCTCACCTGCAATACGGGACCCAAGCAAATAGGCAGAGGGTCTTGGGGAGCCTTCTAGGAGCATGGGCAATCCTAGGGTGGAGGTCACTTCTCAATTCATTGAAATAACTTTATTAAGCATACATTGTATGCAGGGCACACTGCTGGCACCAGGCATACAAAAATTCCAGATGGTCATCTCTGCCTTCCCAGAATTTTCCAGTTGTTGGCCTGGGAGGAGTGACACGTACATCCCATGATTCCAATGGGAGATTCAACAGGTGCACAACAGAGATTAAAGATGTCTGCAGCATGAAGGAAGGAAGGAAGGATGGATGGGTGGATGGGAGATGGATGGATGGATGGGTGGGAGATGGATGGGAGATGGATGGAGGGATGGATGGGAGATGGATGGGAGATGGATGGAGGGATGGATGGGAGATGGATGGAGGGATGGATGGGAGATGGATGGAGGGATGGATGGGAGATGGATGGATGGATGGATGGATGGGAGATGGATGGATGGATGGATGGGAGATGGATGGATGGATGGATGGGAGATGGATGGGAGGCCCAGAGCAGGGAGAACAGCTAGGAGGTCATTAGGCAGTAGGTTGAAGGCAGGATGGTATGATGGAAAAAATCTGGCTCTGGCATTATAGGATATGGGTTCAAATTCTGCCACTTGGGACACTCCCTGTGTGACCTTGACTAATCATATCCCCAGGCCTTCTTTTCCTCCTTGGGGTGTCCAGGTTGGGCACTGCTGCCAGGGCCTCGCTCACCTTGAGGCTGGGCTGGGCACTGAGCGTGCTCACCAGCCCGTGCAGGGTGTCAAATCCCAGCTTGATGTTGAAACGCCGCTTCTGCTCCGCTGAGATATGAGTGATACGCCGGTTCTCCGTCTGCAGGAAATGGGCCAGAGCTAATTGGAGGGTCCCAGAGGGAGGAGGCCCGGGGAGGGGAAGGGGCAGGAGGGGGAGGCAGCCCCACCTTGTTGTCCGAGCGTGATCTGCCCAAAGTGGGCTGTGGGGGAGAGATCCGTGTGCCCAGTGCCACCGGACCAGGCATGGGAGGCAGCTCCCCAGACAGACGCCGCTCATTCCCTGAGACCGAGAGAGAAGACGGGTGCGTTCAGAGCATTCTCAGGAGCCTCAGCTCCCGCCCTTGCAAAGCCGCAGTCTGTCTGACGGCTTCTCCGCATCCCCCTCTCTCCCATTCTTTCCTGGGATTTCCCGGACCTTCCCACAGACAGGGTTTCCCTCTTAGCAGGTAAGCTCCCTGAGGGCAGGACTACTTTGCTTTTCCTATTTGGATCCTTCCGCCCAGGGCCTACCACAGAGGAAGCACTCAGTCTCTGAATGAGACGCTTTTTCACTCAACAGAAACTCCTCTCCTTCCCGGCCCCGTCACCAGCTTCTACCCTCTGTGGGTGCCCTTCCTTACCGGGTGCTGGAGGTGAAAGCCTCTCTGCTTTGGGTACCAGTAAGGGCCCGGGAGGAGCCAGAGTTATGGGGGTCAGGGTGGGCTGCGGTTGGGGCTGAGCCAGGGATGGGGCGTAGAAGGCGCAGGGAAAGTCAGGGGCTGCTGGCTTCTGGAGGACAGAGGAGAAAGGAAGAAGGCTTGAGGGGAGTCGGAGGGGAGGGCTGCCCTGAGGACCACCCGTACATGTGCAGCGACCTCCCCGTCTCTGACCGGAGGCCTCTCTTACCGGGGATCCAGAAGGCCTGAGAGCAGGGCCCGAAGGGAGCGGGGCTTCCAGCATTTGCTCTGGTTTGGCTGAAGAGGAGGGCGAGCAGCGAGAGGTCAGAGAGATCCCTGCCCAGGGCCAGTCTCTGCCCCCTTCCTTACTGCCCCCTCCCTCATCTACCTTTACTGGCTCAGCTGGCCACTCTCTGTGTCCCCAGGAGCCAAAACTACCTCTGGGGATGGATTCGTCTTCTTTCTGTCCCTTCCCTTCCTGCCCCTCTGGCCTCCTCCCTCTGCACCCCTTCAACAGCTCCCCAAGTGGGGGTCCCTGCCCCTTCCAGCTCCATTTTCTGACCCCCTTTCTATCAATTCTACTTCCTGCCCCATCACCTCCCATCTCCCCAGAGCCCCCCTTACCCGCGGTGAGCAGCTGTGTGAGACAGGGGTTGGACGCCCCAGCCAAGGCTGGCGGACTGGGCCTTCTCATCCGAGGGGCAGGGGTTGGAGGCTTGCTTTTGAGCCGTGGCCGGGGCATGGCAAATTGGGGCCCGCAGCAGGGCTCCGGGTATCCTGAAGGAAGGAGCTCCAGGGGGAAAGGGGATGGGGAAGGCCCGGTGTTGGGGTGAGTGGGGGGGAAGTTTGTGGGGGTGGGGAGTGGGGGCACTGCTGGAGGAGGGACTGTATTAGGGAAGGGAAATCTGGGCGGATACAGGCAGTCCTCTTGCATCAGGAGAGGGGAAGGGGCCAGGGGCGAGAAGGGTGCAGAGGGACAGGGCTCCAGGCCCGGCACCTTGGTGGGAGAAGGGAAATGGAGGAAGGACTGGGGGGGTTTGGCCTTGGGGTCTTCCGGCAGGAGGAAGTCAGGGCTCAGGAAAGCTGATGAGTCCAGGGGTCCAGAGCAGCTGCTCCGAGACTGAAAGAAGGGCAAAAAGCTTGGTGGCTGTGGGAGCCCCTTCCCCCATAATCTCCTTCCACTCCTGAGCAACTTTTGTGGAGAGCTCTCTGCTGGGCACAGGGAGGGGACAGGAGAAGGAGACCCCATCCTGCCCTGGGGCAGCTGGGCTCTGGCTGGGAAGGACCAGAACCTTTGGGTTTGCAGAGCAGATAATAAGACAAAGGGAAGGCCTAGGTGCCAAGGAACGACACTGCGCAGAAAGGAGATGGAGTCAGTGGGCCCGAGCAGATCCGCGGGAAATCCTGGGTGGCAAAGGAGACTTCCTGGAGGCGGAGGTTTTAAAAGGGGATTTCACAAGCCAGAGAGCCAAGGTCTAACTAAGGCTGGGAGGCGGGGGCAGAGAGGAAGGGACACGAAAGCAGCCGACGCAGAATGAACAAGCACTTCCCAGGGAAGGAGATGTCTGCCAGTCCGGAGGGCGGCTGCCACAACATCTCAGCTCTCAAGCCAGAAGGAGCCTCGTTTTACAGAGGAGTAAACTGAGGCTCACAGAGAGGAGATGATTTGTCCAGGGAGCCCAGTTAAGTATCGGGAAGGGATTTAACGCCAGGCCTGGCTGACTCTGTGGCCATTGTCAGTTCTATTACACTTTGCAGCCACATGTTGGCAGGATGTAAACTTTCTGACAACGTTTCATTTTTAAGTTCACACCTCTAAGACCTCACACTGTGCTTGGCACACAGTAGGCAATTAATAAGTGCTTGTTGATTGACTGACTTATTCCTCCTCCCTATTACTGCTGCCATCACCCCCATTCAGGCCCTCATAACCTCTTGCCTTTAACATAGCAGTTCCCTAAGTGGTTTTTTTTATCCAGTCAGTTATGTCCAAGGAAAGAGAGGAGGAGAACACGCACTTATTATGCACCAGGTATTGTCCTAAGTTTTAGAGATCAAAAGAAAAGGCACAAATAGCGCCAGTCCTCAAGGAGCTTACATTTTCTAGGTGGGCAGGGCAGGTACCCCTTTAATCTATGCCAGATACACAGAGAAGAGCTAGAGGAAGGACCCCAGGTGGAAGGCGGTGCTTCAAGGGGAGGGAACACGTTACAAAGGCATGGTGATGGGCGATGGAGCCCGGGATGAAGGGAGGGTGGCCGACCCTATTCCTGCAGGCTTTCAAGCTTCAGAGCCCTCTGCAGCCCAGCTTTTCCTCACATTCAGAACCTTGGGTTTAGTCTTGGTTCTGTAATTTCCTAATTTTATGACCTTGGGCAAGTCCAAGAACCTCTCGGAACCTTGGGATCCTCCTCTATAACATGGGAATTTTGATCACGATGACCCCAGAACCACTGACCTGGCAGGCTTTGTCAGTGGCCGAGAATCCCACAAATAATGTGACTTCTCCTCATTCCCAGCTCTCCCCATTTCCAGGCAAACCGCTCCCCAGATGTGTCTTGTTTATTCCAGCCCCCATAACTGCTCCACTTTCCCCATCTCCTGGAACATCCTCCTTTCTGTGAATCTCTCCCTGTCCATTTTTCATGCCGGCCTTCAAGGCTCAGCTCAAGTTCCAGCACCTCCAGGAAACCTTCTGGGATCACACCAGCTTGTGAGGATGGTCTGGACCACACAGGTGGCTCAGGACCTACTCGTTACAGTATATCTTATTTAATTATTTCATATAATTTATAACTTGGGGGACTCTCTTCCGGGGTCCCCCATGGTCTGGCCGGGGACAGGGCTTGTAGGTTATATGAATAATAAACAGTAATAATAGTGTTTATTTAAATAGTGCTTACTAGGTGCCAGGCACTGGGCCAAGTGCTTTACTATTATGAGCGCATTTGATCCTCTCAGCCCCTCTGGGAGGGAAGTGCTGTTATTATTCCCATTTTACAGATGGGGAAACTGAGGCAAACAGGTTAAAACGACTTGCTCAGGATCACATAGGCAGGAAGAAGCTGAGGCTACAGTTGAAGTCAGATGGTCTTGCCCCCACTGGACCTCTTAACTGAATGAGTGTGAGAATAACAAGACATTAAAGTGGGGAGTTTGGTGGGAACACTCACTCACCTGTAGGCGGCTGCCCAGGAGAAGGGGCACCCCTGGGGGGGCAGCTGGGGATTCCGGTGTCAGGAACCCGCCGCTAAACAGAGGGTCGGCCATGGGGCTAAAGCTGGGGGGCTCTGGGAAGCTCACAGGTGTTGACGGGGGCCGGTGGTTGGTGAAGAAATCTGTAAATCAAGGACAGGCCAGGCAGGTCAGGGGGCTTGTGGCATCCCTGCACGTCCCCTAGTTCCCTTGCTACTGGGGCCTGCTCTGGCCCTTCTCTTTCCTTGGTGAGCCTCTCCACCACGTTCCACCTAGGAGGCCTTGGAGAGGGACGGGGAGCCTCAGTGCCCCCAAGAAGCCCGTCGGGGAAGGTTTCTCTGTGGCCATGGGTGACTGTGTTTTTACAATAGATTGTGAAACTGGGAGAGTTTCTGTCTCACTCATGGGGGAAGCAGCTCTGGGGCAGGGTGGGGTGGGGTGGGCCAGGAGGAGAGGGCCGAGACCCCCGGAAATGGCCCTCCCAGAGGGTGCCCTATTGCCCAGCCCATGACCCCCTGTTCCTGGGCAGGGTTCTGCCATTCTGGTTGGGAGAGGGAAGGGAAGTGAGAGGTCAGAGAAGGGGGAGGCCATGAACTGGACAGTGAGGACACAGAACAACAGGGAGGGGCAGGGCTCCGATGGGTGGAGGGGGAAAAGGGGGCAGGGGCAGTCCCAGCTTTCGCCGATGTGGGGGTTGTGTAAGCCGAAGGCTATTCTGGTTTTGGGAAGCAGCTGCCTGTGGCTTAACCACATCCCGAGGGCTTTCCGAAGCGCCTGCTGCCGACTGCCCGCCTGCCTGCCCTCTTCCCGGCACTTTTCTCCAGCCCTGACCCTGCTGCTGGTACCCTGGCCCAGTCCTGCTGTAGACCGGGGGGTGGGAGGCTGGGACCTTGGAGAAGGATCGAAGCAGCGAGAGAGAGAGAGAGAAAGAGAGAGAGAGAGATCGAGGGATGGATCCTCATTCTCTCTCTCTTCCCAGGAGCCTTCCAGCCCCAGGGAGGACAAGGTGGGGGTGGGCAAGGCCCCTTCTCTCTGTGTAAGGAGCCCCCCACCACCAGGGAGGCACAGATAAGACGGAGGGGCCATGGGGCCTCCCGGGGTGGGCCTGCAGATCTCATAGAAGCATTTCTACATCTTGGATGCTTATGGGTTCCATGTCAACAATGGGGTGAGATTGGCCCGGGGCCCATTCACCCCTGCCCTCCCCACCCAGAGCTAACTAAGCGCCCAGGGTGGGGAAGCAGAGACAAATGGCCTCATCCCACCCTTTCCAGCTTCCAGGAGCCACGGCCCTGTAACTTTACTCCTGAGGCTGAACTGGTCAGCTCGGACCTCTTCTAGCCTTTCCCCGAAGGGTCAGACCAGCCCTCAAGGACTCGACTATCTGTCCTGCCCCAAGCCCCCATTACTGCTATTGATCCAGAATCGAGAGCATCGAGCCCCCATCCTGACACCGAGCCAGCATCGAGCCCCCATCCTGACACCGAGCCGTCTCCCACCCCAAGCCCTGCTACCCAGCACTGAGCCACCAGTCTCCATCTCCACCCCAGGACTAAATCCCATCCATGAAATGGAATCCTCGCCCCAAACATTATACGTCATAGCCTTGACCCACGAATCCCAAAGGCCCCATCCCGAGACCTCATCACTGGCCCCCCTTCTCCCCGACATAACCCCAAGCCCCCCATGGAGCTGAGTGTCCATCTCCAGCACTGAGCCCACCCCTGGTACTCTCCCACACACTCAGCCCCGATCCCTCGTCCTGAGGCTCAATCTTCCGGGGGAGCATTAACTGCTGCCCCAGGGAAGCACAAAGCAGGGCCCATCCCTCTGCTGCTCAGGAAGTTCCCAGGAGATGCAGGGCCCCGGTGCTAGGCGTACGGCTCCAGCCTCGATTTCTAGGTTTGTTTCCCACTCTTGCTCATCACCCTTTATGTTCTGGTCAGATGGGTCCATTGGTTCTTCCCCACTGGAGGTTCTGGCCCTTTGTATCTGCTGGACCCTTTCTTCCCTGATCAGCCCTTTAGACCCCCAGGTTCCCTCTTCCTGCATGGGGGGTTTTCCAGTCTCCCCAGTTTTTTGTGCCGCCCCAAACTTTCCTTGACAAAAGGGTTTGCTTAGTTGTGAATAGAAGCACCTTGAAGGCAGGGAATCTTTCTTTTTTGACTTTGGCTCCCCAGCACCGGTACTGAGTTTGGTATATGATAGGGATTTAATAAATGCCTGTAGAATTTAATGAAATCCTTGACAGTAGAACCTCCTTTTCTGGCCCTGGGCCCCGATCTTGACATCAAGCCTGTGCTCCCTCCTTCTAGCATTGAGCCTCCAGTATCCCCAGCCACTGAACCATCCTCCCTGTCCATGAGCCCTCATCCTCTGCCCTTTTCTCTGCTAGTGAAAACCAATCCCCTCCTCAGAACTCTGCATGTCCTCCCTGTTCTGGAGTCTTCATCACTCACTAAATCCCTTTCCCAACAATTTGGGGCCCAGCATTAAGCCCCAAATAACCATCATTTAGTCTCTAACTCCAAAGGCGAGAACCGAAAACTGCTTTGAATCGAGGTACTCTCCAAAGCCCCCCTCATTATCCCTAGCCCAATACCCTCGGCTCTGGGTCCTTATGGGGGGACCCCCTACGGAGGCCGCCCCGAGCCCTCAGTTCAGGCTCTCCTTGCCCAGCCTCCTCTCTCTCTTGGCCTCCCCTTCTCTCCCCTTACCTGGTCATGACCTGGGGAAAGTTTGGGCTGCCCCTGTTAGTGGGCAGCCTCCTCCTACCTGGTGTCCGGGTGTCCATTCCCAGCCAGGGTTGTCCCCAAGCAGGGCCAGCCTGCTCCCCAAGCCCAGCCATCTCCACTTCTGCCTGAGGCAGCCACCTCCCCTCTCCCCATGGCTGGCCAGGCAGGCATGGAGGCATGGGCTGGTTCCTCATTCCCAGATCCCCATTGGCCCCTGCCTCTTGATTGGCAGGCCCAAAGAACCTGTGGGGAGCAGTGGGGACACCAACCCCGATCTCAGCTCTCCAACCAACCCCCTTCCCCTGTGCTGGGGACTCCAGGGAGCCTTGGCTCTGACTGGAGACAGAGGGCTTTTTCATCACTGATTTAGGCTAATTCTTCTGGTCTCCTGTGTTCTATCTGAGCTCTACTCCCTTGCACTGGACCCCAGTTTTGAGTTCCAAGTCCCCATCCAGGGCACTGGGGTCCTATCCTCTATTGAGCCCCCATTCCCAGCCCTATGTCTTTATTCCTAGCACAGAGTCTCCAACCCTCCATCCTCAGTTCCAGCCCTGGGTCCCCATCCTCTCCCCCAGCCTCGAGTCCTCAATTCCAGCCCTGGACCCTCAGCCCTGACACTGAGCCACCATTTTCATCCCTGAGCCCTCAGCCCCAGCCCTGCGCCCCCATCCTCAGTCCCAGCCCTGGGTCCCCATCCTCAACTCTAGCATTGACCCTCCCCCATCCTTAGCCCTAGTCCTGGGTCCCCATCCT
>JAJPUD010007747.1:5592-16783 GCA_023553655.1 Myrmecobius fasciatus | reverse complement strand
GCATTGACCCTCCCCCATCCTTAGCCCTAGTCCTGGGTCCCCATCCTCGAGCCCTCCATTCCAGAACTGATCCCCCCCATCCTCAGCCCCATCCCCAGTATTCAGACCCTATACCTGACAATGAAATCCTAGCCCATCCCTGAGGGAGCCCTCCTCCCTGATGCTGAACTGTCCCTAGTACTGAACCTTTCTCCTCAGCACTAAAGCCCCACCGGGGTAACGAGCCACCCTGACTTGGTACTCCTTCCTGTGACATCATGGGTCTGAGGGCTCCCTTCCCCGAAGCCATTGGAGGCTCAGAAGAAATCTGTGCAGACATTTTTGGGGCCCCCAGGGGGGCCCTTTGCTGCAGCCATGGTCGTGCTTCAGGGCATCCCCCTCCCCTCCGGCAGCTCTCTGGTCCCCAGGTTTGGGCCCAGCTCCGGCTCTCCTGGCCCCCCTCACCTGAAATGTCCATGAAGTCGTCCAGGCTGGGCTGCAGGGGGGTCAGGTCTGGTTGGATCATGTCAGCATTGCCAATGTAGGCTGGGGGGGAGGGCGGAGGCAGCGTCAGGAGAGGCTGGAGGAGGCCCGGACAGCCTCGCCGTCCAGGCCCACCTTCATACTCTCAGAACCTCCTGGCAGAGGGCTCCCCTCATCCCCTCCCAGGGTTCTTACAGAATCACTGAAGCCCAGGGCAAGGAGCAGCCTCGAAGGCCACCCAGCACAAGCCCCTGCTGACCAAGAATCCTCCCTCTGCTGTCCCTCACCAGGGCCATCCGGCCAGCGTGAAGCCTGGGACCTGAGGAGGTCATGGTTCCTCCCCATTAGCACCCTTCAAGCATAAGCTGGAGTCTTGGTCAGGTAGGAACCAGACTTGGTGGCCTTTGAGATCCTTCCGTCACTGAGAGTGGGTGACTCCATGAGGACCCGTGGCCCTCGGGGGCGGCCCGTTCACCCCCCTTTGGGCAGCTGGCACGCTGGATGCTTTCTGGACAAGCTCACATCGGCCTCTTAGTCCTGGTTCTGCCCTCTGGGGCCAAGCAGGACAAGCCCAATTCTACCGCCACGTCTTTGAAGATGGCTAGTGTCATGCCCCCCCCCCCCATCCTCGCCAGATCTTCTCTAAGCTAAACGTCCATCACATCAGCCCCTTCTGGAGTGGAGAGATTTTCCAGTCCCTCTCCCCTCTGGTCACTCCTAAAGTCCTTCCCTAGTGGGGTCATCTCCAACCTCTCTCTGCCCAGATCTCTTCCGGGGCATGGTCCTTAATTTTCTCCAATGAAGGCTTGCCCCTTCCTCCCAATGCCATTTTAGAAGTCATCTATTCCAACTCCCCTTATTACAGATATGGAAACTGAGGTGCAGACATCCTAGTGTGGGACATTCAGCTGAAAGCCAGTGTGGAACAGAAAAGGCACTGCATTTAGAGTCTGAGGACCTGAGTTCAAATCCTGTCTATGTGAGACTTTGGGCAAGTCAGGGCAATGCCCGGGGCCTCAGTTTCCTCATCTGCAAAATGGGGGCTGGGGATTCCAGCTCAAGAACTACGGCTCTCTAATCCAGAAGTGAATTCACTTCCCTGCACTTCATTGTCTTTATCTATAAAATGAGGGGATTGGACTAGGTGATTTCTGAGTTCTTCTCCTGTTCTAGGTCTATAAGCCTATTGGGAAGTTGTAGCTGCCACTCAGTTCATAGATTTAATCCATTCACCCACAAGCCAAGAGGGTTTAATTAGATGACCTTCTAGCTCCACATCTATGACCTTGTGATCCTGAAGTCATAATCTTTCTGTGCCTCAGTTTCCCCATCTATAAAATAGTTGCATTATATGACCTCCAAAATCCTTTCTAGCTCTGCATCTGTGACCTGGTGTTCCCGAAGTCACAATCTTTCTGTGCTTCAGTTTCCTCATCTATAAAATAGTTGCATTACATGACCTCCAAAATCCCTTCTAGCTCTGCATCTGTGACCTTGTGTTCCCGAAGTCACAATCTCCGTGCCTCAGTTTCCCTATCTGTAAAATAGAGGAGTTGCATTATATGGCCTCCCAAATCCCTTTCCTCTCTACATCTGAGTTCCTGTGATCTTGAAGTCACAACCTCTCTGTGCCTCAGTTTCCTCTTTTAGAATGAGGGACTGCGATGGCCTTTCAGATCTACTCTGCCATCCCTCCTCTCAGAACCCCAGCTCGCCATTCCCAACAGGCTTCACCCTTCTCTGGAAGCCGCCAGAGTCCGCGCTTCTCACCATCATCAGGAGGCAGCTGGAGTGGGGCAGGACTGGGCTGGGTCATGGTGAACAGCGTGTCAGAGATGTCCGACAGGAAGCAGTCGAGATCGAGTAGCTGCCGGCCCCCTGGCTCTTCTTCGGTGCCCCCCAGCAGCACTGGCACCACACTGGAGAAGAGCTGCTCGCACCATCGTTCTGGTGGCTTCCACCCCCCCTCTGCCTGGGGAGATGGCACCAGCCAGCAAGCCAGTGGGACAGGGGTCACCCTACTGCCTGTCCCTGTCCCCCCCATCACCCACCCCCTGCTTAGAGGGATGTCTTTAATCATGGATCTTGCAGGTTGGGGGGGGGGTGCTCCAATGCATATCCACCCCCCCAGCTGGGGAGATGGCACTGCCCAACCAAGTGCTGGGCCCCACTTCCTACTCCCATGATCCTTCTCTCTGCCCCTGCTTCTATCTCCTTGTGACACTTCTGGATTTTCTTTTAAATCTCATTCCTCCCTCTTCCCCAACTCTTCCTTGCTCCCTTGAGCCACCTACCTGCTTGGGGGCCAAGAGGTCCCCTTCCCTGCTGGATTTTCGGAGCTGCAGGGACACACAGAGGAGAGGGTTGGCTCCCACCAAAACATCCCCTCCACCTTCCCACTATGAGGAGCCCCTCTCCCTGGGGTGCCCGGCTCCGGGAGGAGGGAGGACATGGAGGTATCCCATAGCCACTAGGTGGCGCTGCAAGGCTGGCTGTAGAGAAAGGGATTTCCATCCAGGGAAGAGAAGGGTGGGGGTCTGAGGAGGTCTGGAAGGGCAGCAGGACATGGGGCCGGTCTGGGGCTTCCCAGCCCATCCCTGAGCATCTGGGGGCGGCATATCCTGGAAGGGCTAGGCTTTGGACGCAGCTCCGGGCCCCGAGCTGGCTTCTGTGGGGGGGGGCTGGCCCCGGCTGGGAAGCCCCTCTCCCACACTCACCCGCTTCTTGTAGTAAATCCGCCACTTGTGGTACTCTCGCATGACAACTTCAATCCTCCGCTTCCAGTAATTCCCCTCCAGCACCACAGCCTGGGGAGGGAGAGGATGGGCCCCATAGGAAGGGAGGCCCGGAGGCCCAAGGCGGGGGTCCCAGGAGCACCTTCCCAATTCTTCCTCCCCTTTCCCTCCACCTCAGACATCCCCACTCTGTCCCTGCCAGCCTGCCGCCCCAGTTAAGGTAGTCTAGGGTCAGGGTGGCCCCCACTGGGAAAGTCGGGGCGGGCCATGTCAATCACCCTTGGGAGAGAGGTTTGGGTCTGGAGGTGTCCTCTCTGCAGGGGGCCCCTCTCAAATACCTCTGGTTTCCGGTGCTCATCAGCCTCGGACCCCTGCAGAGGGGTCACAAAGCCACAGACCGGGCTCTTCCTCCGCTGGACATCTGCGGAGAAGGTTGGCCAAGTCAGGCCATGGGACACTTCTGTTCTCCCGGCCTCCCTCCCCTGGATACTAGGGACACCCTGCTCACAATGACCCATGGAAGCCACTAAGAATTACAGGATCATCCCAGGCCCAGCCCCAAGCCCTCCTCCTCCAGGAAGGCACCCAGGTTTTATCCGCCATCTTTTGGGTCACAGCATCGACTTCATTTCACAGAAAGCCAGGGTTCAGCCCCTGCCTCTACCACAGCCTAGCCATGTAATGCTGGGTAGCCTGTCACTATTCCCCTAGGGCTATAAACTTCAAAACAGTTGCCAAGATGCACTGGCTAAAGTAATTCATCTCTAGTAATTCCCTATAATACTTCTGGAATCATAGATTTGATCAGAAATAGATCATTCTGTTGTCTCAGCTATTATGAATTATTTTTGTGTGCCCACAGTGTGTGTGTCTGTGTGTGTGTGTGTATTTCCAGCTGGAAGGGAAGCCCCTCAAGGCCAGGGTCCAAGGCTCACAGTTTCTGGAGCTCCCTTAGGTGACCCAGGACCATACCCCAAAGGATACTCAACAGATGAAGGAATGAAACCAGAACTTTGGCCCAGTCCTAAAAGCAGAAAAGGCCTCCCTCTGAGACTGTCTAGTCCAACCTCTTCATTTTCTAGATTAGGAGACCGGAACCCCAGAAAGTGAGACCCCAGGGGTAGCAGGGGTCAGAGAAGCAATCAATTCGGGTTCTCTGAGTCCACAGCCAGGCTCCTCCATGGGACCACACCAGAGGATGACTTGAGGTGCTATTGCCATTGCTTTCTTCCCAAGAGTTCCACAGCCCAGCCCGAGAACCGCACAAGAGAACTTTCTTCTGTATTAGACTTCTTCCTTAGTACTGTTATTATGAATATTAATATTATGGCAACTATTAATATTAATACCAACCAACATTAATATTAATATAATTATGAATATGAACACCAATAGGAAAGAATAGGAAAATTAATGTTACTATGACCATTAATATTAACATGGATTAATATTAATATCAATAAAATTATGAATATTAAGATTAACATGAATTAATAGCAATATAAATGTTATGATGATTAATATTATCATGGATGACTATGAATATGATAGTATGACTTTTAATATTACCATGAATTAATGTGAATATTAATAGAATTGTGAATATTATTACACAAATTAATCAAACTATTATGGCTATTAATATTTACATTAACTAATATGAATATTAATGTTAATATTAACAAATCAGGAGGGAGCGGATAGAGCACCAGCCCTGTGGTCAGGAGGGCTTGAGTTCAAATCTGGATGGGAGTAGACCCTCCAGTAGTGTAGATTACAACCCTTCTATAACTTGGTTGACAGTTTTTAAGAGCTGCTACAGCATTAAAATTCATTTTTGGCCATTGTGATGGTGAACCTCTGAACTGAACTGGGTGGTCCTGAGATGAGAGTCTACACTGGCAGCTACAAAGATCTCTAGAGATGTAAGGACCTCAGAGTGCATTTAAACTAACCTCTTCATTCACATATATTTCAAGTGAGGACCAGCAAGAGAAAGTGTTTTACCCAGATCACACAGTAACCAAAGAGGTTCCTCTTGCACTACGCTGCCTCTTTCTTACAGAAAGCCTATGCTTGCCTTTCTCCGGCATCCTTTCAAGGAACTGAAGCATCAGGTGACCTAGCCCATTGGAGAGGTTTTGGAGCCCATGAAGAGTGGAAGGGGTATATGATCTGATGCTTCCCCACCCATAGGATGAGTGGCTGGAACCTAAGGTGACCCCCTTACATCATCTCAGAAGTAAAGATAGACCTCACCTGCTTCAAACTTCCCCTAGCTAAGTAAGGTGATTGTGTCACTCAAGGCTTTTCCTTGGCCCTTGGGAGAGAGCAATCTGGGGAAGTCTATGGACCCTTCTCAGAATCAAGCTTTTAAATGGATAGGATAAAGTACAGAAGATGACCACAATTATGCTGAAATATTGGGACCTAAATATGTTAAAATTTTTTTTTCTAAATATTTTTTTAAGAACAAGTTCCCAGACCCCTGGATTAAGAATCCTTACATTAGCTGACCTTTAAACTCCCTTCCAGCTTTATCACTCCAGGGCTCCATATCTATTGTGTCACAAAAGATCACAAGAACATCGATCTGAAGCTAGAAGGGCCTTTAGAGATCACTGGGTCAAACCCCTCCATTTTACAAATCAGAAGATTGAGGCTGAGACACAGGAAGTCATTTGCCCAGAGCCATACAGTTAGTATGTAGCTGAGGTAAAATTGGAATCCAGATCTCTCTGACTTTGAGTGCAATGTTCTAGCATCTGAAGAGAAGGACATGACTTTGCTTCAGGTTTTATTTAGAACTCTCTCATTTTGATCTTTGTACCCCCCATGAAAAATTATCAAATGAGATATTTGTAAGAAGTGCTAAGCACAGTGCTCGGCACATAGTTGGCACTGTATAAATATTTATTCCTTTCCCAAAGTCCGGCACACAGTAGGTGCTAAAGAAATGCTTCCTGCTTAAAACCTTACAGCTACAGCCAGGGCTAAAAGAAAGAAACCTTTCAGATGCCCTTGGGGATTAAGACCAGACCAAATTTGGGAAACTCCAGGATGAGGAAATTCCATTCACTAAGGTAGATCAACATTTTCTCTGCAACCTGTTCCCTGGGACACAAAAAACTATTGTAGGTCACTGAGGCAATATGTTCAAAGTTAAGACTTAAACCTAAGTCGCCTTGACTATGAGCACTTGGAGATAGGGGAAAAATGAGTTCAGTCTCCCCAAGAGGGGATAGGCTGAGTATATGAACAGATTGCAGCCCACACACAGACAAGCCTTAGTTGGCTGAGAGTATGAAGAGGACAGACTTACCTTTAACCTGCGATGATGTAAGGGTGAACTTAGATTCCCTCGACCTGACTGACAAAATCCTGATGGACTATGGATTTGACCCCTGGGACGTAACTGCTGCTCAGAGTCAAGCACCCACTGTTGTGTGGGTGCACTACACAGCAGGGCACCATATTTGGAATCAGAGGGAGAGGGGTTTGAATTCCAGTTGCTACTACCCACCTGTGGGACTTAAAACAAGCGCCTTGATCCCTTAAGTCCTTAGTGTCTTCTTGTGTCAAAGAATGGACCGGACTGTCTCATAAGATCAGAGCTGCCAAGGGACCTTGGAAGCTAATTAATCCTAGCCTCTCAATTTACAGATGAGGAAACTGAGGCCCAATGTCTCACTAGCTGCCAGGATTCTAACACAGTTTGTCAGAGGAGCGATTTGACCCCTAAATCCCTTCTTCCTCCAAATTTCTGATCCTACGATTGACTCCACTCCAAATCTATGCTACTAGGGGTCAATCTAGGGAGGCTTCCTGGAGAAGGTGTGTTTTGAACCCGAGAAGGCTATGACTATAGGAGAAGCACAAAGCTTGATGTGGACTGAGGTGGGGAGCAGAGGAAAATGGAGGCCCTAGCCCAGCTGCCCACAGCCGCCCGACTGCCCACCCCCACTCACACTGGATGTACCAGGCCCTCCAGATCGCGTTGTTGAGACGAATCTTGTCCCTGCAGAGTAGCTTCAGGCCTTTGAAGTTCTTCCACTTGGGAGACACCAATTTCCCACTGTGAGGGGCAGAGCAGGTCTGGGTCAGGGAGGACAGAGGGACAGAAGGGAGGAAAGCCAGCCCTCTCCCCCCAGCTCCGGGTTACTACCTACCTCCAGGACAATTTCAGATACCCACACCTCCAGTCCTATAACAATGGCAGCAGGCAGGCACCTGGTATCTGTGTTGGCAGTGACCCTGAAATCCTCTATTACCCCCCTCACCTTCCCCACACATCTGTCACCTTCTCTGAAATCCCCACTTTTCACTCCTTTGAGGCATTAAAACCTCATTAAAATCTGCAATATGGATTGGCTTGGTGAAAAGACCCTGTACCAGGAGTCAGGAGACTGGAATCCTGGCCTGGATTTACCACTGATTCCCTGTGGGATCTTAGGAAAGTCACTTCTCAGACTTTTACAACAGCCTGCTAATAGGGCACCCTGTCCCGAGCCTCTTCTCACTCCAATACAGCCTCCAAACAGCTGCTAAAGTGAGTTTGCCCAAAGGATAATTTGGGCCAAGTCACTCTCCTATAATAAACTCCAGGCTCTCTATCGCCATATATAAACACCTTTCTTTGGTATGGAAGATTCTCCCCAATCTCCTTATTTTTGACTCTTTTTTCTCCCTTCTATAATCCAATCATGGCCGCCCACTTGATATTTCTCATACACAATGTTCTATGTCCCAATTCCCTGCCTGGTCTGGTCTGTACTCCTGCCTCCCATCTCCCTCATAGAATCCCTGCTTTCCTTCCAGTCTCTGTCCAAGTACATTAAGCTTTTTCTTCCTCCCATCAGCTATCACGTATCCCATTTCCCCAAACTACATTGTATTTATTTTGTAGCTTTTCTGTTGCTTCTTACACTACTCCTTGAGACAAAGCCTGTTTCACTTTTGTTTTAATACCTCCAATTCTTAGTATAGTGCCATATATATAGTAAGGGTTTAATAAATGTTGATTGATTTCCCCGTGGATCTCAATTTGCCTCTTCCACTGTTTTATTCACATACATTCACAGTTTTATAATTATATTATCTGGAAAACATGGTAACACATTAACTCAGTATCAGTCATTAACACCTTAGTTGAAATTACTTTATCAGATTAGTCCCAACAGAGACATATAATGAGAAATGAGGTATGTTCAGTTTGGCTATGATGGGAAGAGGGAAGGGCAGGAAAATAAAAGAGAGGCATAAGATGGGGTGACTTCTCCCCTCCACTTTTCAGCATCTTTTCTCTCTCACCATTCCTCAGTTCTGGTTTCCTCCCAGTTTCTCTGATCCCCAATCCATCCCCTGTCCTAGGTACTGCTCTCAGGTGCTTGACAACCTCTGCTAAGGAGATCGCCATCTGGGCCCTGCCTTATCTGCTTGGTTGCAGGGGGACTTTTGGAAGGAAAAAAAAATTCACCACCCATAAGGAGCTCTTTTCCTGGCACAGTCCCTTGTGCCCTCCCAGCTGGATCAGGCTAGGTGTGTTCCCTAAAATCCAAGTCTCTGAATGGTGTCCAGCTGCTCGGTCCCAGTTTTTCCCTAGGGAGTATCATGAAATGAGGTTGGGGAGAAGGAAAGAGCACCCCCTCCCATGATAACAGCTCGAGGTCAATCTATATTTGCCCTATGCTAGTTACAGCTAGCCCCAGGAATATGCTGTGGGATGAGTTCAAACCAGCCTGGCACCTGGGAGAATAGACACTATCAATGATTCTCTCTACTGCACAGATCGCAAAGACCTCAGACTCATAAGAGGATCTCAGAGGACCTGTTACAGGAGGGGAAACCGAGGCACAGGGGAATAATGTGATTTGCCTAGGGGACAGAGGTGGGATGTTGAACTCAGGTGCTCTGACCCTTGAGCCTCTAAGCTCTACAGCCTCCCTCTGTTTTTCAAGGAATCCTGTTCCTTTCCCAGCTTAGCCCTGGGACTTGGGAAGAAGCTCTAAGATAGAGGTTGGCTTATGGGAAGGCTTTGGTGCCCCTCCCCCTGCCCCTGTGTTTGTATGAGGATCTGTGCTTATCTGGGGCTCCAGCCCTAGCTCTCCCGTGGCCCCCTCTCCACCCCCATCCAAGCCTTCCCTGGTATACAGGCTGTGTATTTGCTCAGCAGCAGCTGGAGGGGGCTGGGCCAAGGCCCCGGGAGTGAGAGGGCTCATTGCTCTAACACAGTGTACATAATACCAGGCGCATGCCCCAGAAACAAAACACCATCTGGGAAGGAAGAAGAAATGGAGGGCAGGAAGGGGGGGTTATAGCCCCTTCATGCTCCACAAACAGAGCTTTACTTTCACCATCTGGGGGGTCTCAGGGCTGGAAGGGCCCAAGCCTCTCATTTTACAGATAAGGAAACTGAGACCCAGAATGGTTAAATGGTTTGATCAGGATCATAGAGCTAAAAATTGGAGGAGGCAGGATTTGAATGGGGGTCTTCTGGGCTCCAAGTCCAGCACTCTAGGTCCCTGAGCCAGCTTTCTCCGACAGGCCAAGGAGGAATGGACTGAATCTGGAAGGGTCAGGCTAAACACTTTGGAAGGAAAGGGAGGGGATTGCTAAGCCTTTGATGGCAAACACTTTAAGAACCTAAGGAGGTGAAGAGGATGGGGATGGGGAACAGAGAAAAAGATGGGGAGCAGAAAGGGGGGAGGAGAAGGAGTAAGGAGCTAGACCTTGAGGTTGAAAGGCAGGATGGAAGAAGAAGTGGCAAGGAGGGGAAGAGCTGGCTGTGATCAGTGATGTCAAAGCCACTTGATGAGCCTAGAGGCTAAATTGGAACCCTGTCTACCCCCTTTCCCCTCAAGGCAGGGACCAACTTTTGGGTTAGGATCACTTGGACTCTCCAATTTAGAAGGAAAAAAACCATATAAAGGGGACTTCATAAATGCCAGCAGCTGTGTACAACACTGTGGGATCTGCTAGTGTACGGAACACATCCTAAAGACTGCAGACTTAACATCATTGGGTTCAGTGCAAGCTTATTGGTGCCCCGGCTGGCCGACAACTGATTCCTTGAGATTTTTGTCTGGAATTGTCTACTTGTTCTCTCCCTCTTCCATCCTATTTTGTATCAATAATTGCAAATCTCTGATATCAGCAGAATCTGAGTTCAAATTTGACCTCAGACGCTAGCTGTGTGACCCTGGACAAGTCACTCAACCCTATATGCCTCAGTTTCCTCATCTGTAGAATGAACTGGAAAAGGAAATTACAAACCACTGCATTATCATTGCCAAGAAAACCCCAAACCGGGTCAGAGAGAGTCCAAAAGGACTTAAAAACAGCATATCCTTTTAAGCACAAGATACCCTGTATTTAAGTTTCTTTATTTGGATATTTTATACTCAGCTATCCCAAGTACAGTTTGCTTTGATTATTCCAGTTTGACTTTTTATCTACATATGTACTGTCATCCAGTCTGAGTACCGATCAAGGACTGATAGATGTACCCACCCGGCAGTCCCCCAGGTATGAGTGCGCTGGACAAAGGTCTGATATGGCACTTATACAGGTACACGGCTTAAAATGTTGGGGTACCCATCCTTGGAGAATACCCAACTTTTACTACAAGTGATTAGGATAATTGATGGATATTTCTTCCTTATTTGAGACTGTGATTGAGGTGGATGATAAAGGGGGGAGGGAGGAACCACTCAATTTTCACTTCTGGCTTGAAAAAGTACAGGTTGGTTGAGCCTGTCATCTAGCCCATAGTCGTGAGCCCATAGTTGGGCCCTGGGACCCAGTTCTATGTGGCTGAGAGGATCACTCTGGAGGATCCTTGTGTCCTTTCTGCATTCTCATTTGATGATCTGGCTCCTTAGGGGAGTGGTCCAAAAGTTGCTTTTCCTAACTATGTGAAGAACTTAGTCACCTGGACTAATACAGAGCATGGAAGAAGAAGGAGTCAGGAGCTAGACCCTGAGACTGAAAGGCAG
>JAJPUD010007746.1:42178-81800 GCA_023553655.1 Myrmecobius fasciatus | reverse complement strand
GTTTCCCCATGTTTCTTCTAACTCTCTTTTAAGATTTTTTATGCAATCTTCAAAGAAAGCCTTGTGACATGGAGACCAATTTATGTCTCTCTTTGGGGTTTTTTCTTGAGTTGCTTTACCTTGAGGGGCCTCAGGATTTGAGGTCTGTTCTTCCCTCTCTCCATAAAAGTTGTCTATGGTGAGAGCTCTTTTTGGTTTTTTATTCATTTTTTTAAAGGTGTGAGGTCTGTTTAGGGCAAAGGTGGGACAGCTGCTTTAATTTGCCCTGGGGCAGTTCTGCTGATTGAGTTATTTCAGGAACTGGGCAGTTCTGCTGATTGAATTATGTCAGGGGCTGGGCAGCTCCGCTGATTGAATTATTTCTGGTGCTTATCAGACCTGTTGTTTGATTGATTGCTTTAAGGTGCTGTGTAATGGCAGCTAGTTACAATGCTCATCAGGGGTTCAGTGGTTCACAATCTATCCCCCTCAAAATGCAGACCCTCCAAACCACCTGCCCACAATCAGGACAAATTGTTCCAAGAGGCTCGCAGAAGACTCCCAGGTGTGTGAAAAGCACAACACTCCCACTCCTGTTCTGACTCCTGTTCCAGCTCCCTGCTCCAGCTCCCTGCCCCGGTCTCCCTGTGCTGCAGTCTGGGTTCAGTAAGCCACCCCCTGCCCCATTAAAACAGACCTGTTTTGAGGTTCTTCCAGAGTATCTTCTTCTAGAATCGTGTTGATATCTGGATATTGTGGATTTTTTTGCTTCAGAATCAGTCTAGAGGCTTCATATTTTGTTGGTTTGAGGGGAGGTTAGAGGAGGTTACAGAGAATCCTGTCTGATCTCCGCCACCATGGCTCCACCCCCGGAAGGAAGTCTGCATTCATTTATTAATAGTGCCTTTTTATCATTCTTCTTTATGAGTAATAATAGTTTCTAATTTTTTGGAGAATTGTCCAGTTTTTCCCTTCAGCCACATATCTATTGGTTACTAGCTTTTGCTTAGTTGTCTATATATGTTTCTTGTAAAATCCTTTTCAGAAATATTATTTTCCCTACTCATCCACTGCCCTTATTATCCTAGTTGCCTTAAATTTTCTCATTTCTAAGGTTTATGATTTAAGGTAATCAAAGTTGTCTTTTCTTCCTTGTGAAATCACTAATAACTTCTAAGATATGTCTTTGGAAAGCTTATAATTCTCTCTTCTAATCTTCTTTTTTTTAATTTATGATCTTTCAAATTCAGGCCATATCTATTTTGAACTTATTATGGTATATTTAATGATGTTAGCCTAAACTTAACTTCTTTTTCTTTTCTTTTCTTTTTTCCCCCCACTGAGGCAATTGGGATTAAATAACTTGCCCAGGGTCACACAGCCAGGAATTATTAAGTGTCTGAGACTAGAATTGAATTCAGGTTTTCCCGACTGCAAGGCTGGTGCTCTATCCATTGCCCCACCTAGCTGCCCCTCCCTAAACTTAATTTCTTTCATTGTTACCAATTTTTGTGAAATTGATAGTTCTTCCTAAGTAATTGATATTTGAAGGTTTCTTAAATTGTGTGTTATTAAGCTTAATTTTTTTCTGTTACTTCTCTCTCTGGTCTATTCCAATGATCTACTTAACTATGTTTTTTAAACTTTTGCAAAATAGTTACACGGATCATTGATTTATAATATAGTTTAAGACCTGGAAGGGCTAGTCTCCTTCCATTCTTATCCTGTATAATATTTTCCTTTATATTACTCTACATGAACAGTATCTTTGCTGTATCTTCTTTTGTATCTTCTAAGTAATGGCTTGTTATACCATCATAGAAATAGCTTTATGTAGAACTTTAAGGCTTGCAAAATATTTTGCGCATATCTCATTTGATTTTCAAAACAAACCTGTAGTTGTTATAGTTATTCCCATTTTATAAATGCAAAAACTGAAATTAAGAGAGCTTCTGACTCATTATTAGTTGTTGAGATATAGTTAGAACTAAAGTCTTGTTTATGCAAGTGCAGCACTCTACTATATCATTTAATATATCAGAGCAAGTTTATTCCTCAAAAAATGATGGGAGATCTCCTGGAACCCTTTATATATAGATTGATCCCATGGCTATATAGAGGTCATCTAAAATATATGTGGGTTATATTGCATTTGCACAAATATGTTATACTGGTGACATTGAATGTTATTATCTGAAAATGTGAGTTCGGCATATTAAATATTAAATTAATTGAGCCAGTGAGGGCTTTTCTCATTTTCAATAATAACAAGAAAGCTAGGTGATAGGCTTCTATGAATACATAAAGTGCTTTTCTATAGTTCATGACAATAGGTAAAGTTTAATTCAGAAAAAAGTCATGATTTTCCTTCTATAATTAATACACATTATATATAATACAAGAACATAATAATAACCTTGCTTTTTTGAGAATCTGGATTCAACTGGGTTATCTCATTACAGGGAAACATTATGGCAAACAGAGAATATTGATTCCTGGTTACTTATTCTTAGGATTTCATTTTTACAGATGAATATTATTAGAATAAATCATTTCAACTCTCTAGCATATAACAAATCACCGTATATATGGCACAGTGAATGTCTGTTGTCTGTTTTGTATTACTCCATTTCTTAGTCATGGGCTGTTCTCCCCATCTGGACCTATATCTTAAAAACAGAGAGTCACAAATGAATCTGAGTAAGGGATGAGTCAGTGCTAATCCATATTAAAGGTCCTTGCTCTTGGTGAAGCAGCAGTATGTACTTCACAAAGGAAAGACAGCAATTTCATTTCAAACCTATTTTTTCCCAATAGTCAATCAGCCCCCAGCCAACATTCCTTCTAGTTTGTATTTTTATTTTTTCAATTGGGAACAGATGTCCATTCTCCATATACACATGTGTGCAAGCATACACAAACAGTTTGGTGCTAAATTCAAATAAAGTGTATTCCAAAGACAGTCTGGATGCTAGTTTTATATGAATGATTTTTATTGTGCATATGATCATTAGACATAAATAGTAAGCAGTTCAGACAAATAGCATTGATTATGTCATTCTACACAGACAGTCCTGCCATGCTTTTCTCTCCTTATTGTTGCCTCTTTCCTATGAGGTTGAAAGGAAGCTTGATGTGATATAAAACATAATGAATTTGACATCAAAGAACCAGTTTCAAATTCCATATCCCACATTATTGATATCAGGATATCACTCAAACTTTTTCAGTTTATTTCCTTATCTATAAAGTGGCGCCAATAATATTTATATTACCTATCTTTCTGGGTCAGGAGGCAGAAGCACTTAATAAGTACTAAAAAGCTATTTAAGTATGAATAATTATTGCCCAATTCTTATTGAAATTAATGATAATTATATATTTTTATTATTTTCTCTAGAATGGTGAACACATTTTTTATATTACTCAACTCCCTAGATGAATATGCTCTTAGAGGAAATTAAATGGAAGGTCGAGAATATAACTAATCAGGAAACTAAAGTGAATTAATTATCTGGATGAACCTGTAAAGTTCTACTTAAATGAGATAATGTGTGTGAAATACTTTATAAATTTTAGATTGCTGTATAAATGTCCCTTATTGTCATCATTTTAACTTTAATGTGCCATTGTAGTGTGGTGGTGAACCTGGGTCCTCATGAGAAATGATTCATTTACAGACCTACTCTAATCCAATCAATATTAATCAGTTTACTATTTTACATAAATGATATGGGGATAATTAGACACATACTAGTTGTGTGAAGCTGGGACCAATCACTTCACCTTTGTTTACCTTACTTTTCCCAATTATAAAATTATGATAATAATAGTACCTACCTTCCATGGTTCTTGTAAGGTTAAAATGAGATAATATTTGTAGGGCTTTTTGCAAATTTTAAAGTGTCACATAAATGTTATCTATCAAGCTCTTTGTCTATCTTTTATTTATCATTTAGTTATCAATACAATCTTCTATCTATCCACTCATCTATCATCTATCTATGTATCTATCTATTACATACCCATTATATGCAAGGAATAGTGATAAGTACTGGGGTTACAAAGACAGTAAAAGTGTCTCCCCCTGAGTTACAGTATATTGTAGCAAACAACATGTACATGCATAGTTATACAAACCAGGTACAAAATAATGTGAAAAGAAAATTGCTAGCATCTGAGGAAGTCAGGAAAAATGTCTGGTAGGGAGTGACACAAACAAAGCCTTGAAGAAAACTCATGATTTTAGAGAAAGTGAGGCTTGGAATGCCTGTGCAAAGACCTGGAGATAGTAGATAAAGGGTGATGTGAATAAAGGAAGAATAAAAAGGTAAGTTTGGTTATATTGTAGTTGGGATTAATATGTAATATGTAATTGGGAACAATGTCTAATAAGGATGGAATAGGAGGTAAAGGCCAGGATGTAAAGAGTTTTTAATGTCAAATAAAGAAATTTATATTTTATTCTAAAAGTAACAGAGGGGTATAGGAATTGATTAGGTAGGAGATAGCATGGAGAGACTTGGGGTTTGGGAAAATCACTTTGGAAAGCCACATGAAAGATAAATTAAAGAGAAAAACTCTAGATAATTGCCTTATGTTTTCATTTATCTAGAGGCTTTTAAATATCCTCTGTTCTATTAACTACTTATTGTGTATCTGAGCATTTTAAAAATTAATTATACAATTATATATATATATATATATATTTTATTTTTTTCAAAATGAATTTTATTTTATGAATCAACAAAAACACACCATCTTTCTCTCTTCTGCTACTTTTCCATATCCCATTTAATTAAGAACAGGGGAGACATCACAAATGTTTATATTAAATTTAAATAATTTCCATAATTCGTCTTGTCCAAAATAAAAAGTATATCTCAGTTTGTTCTCTGAATCTTTCAGTCCTTTCTGAGGGGATGGCTAATATATTTCACAATGAGTATAGAAGTATGATTTAAAACATTTTTATTTTTGTTATCCTGATCCAGTAGTTGCAACTAGGATGGACGATAGTAATAATCAGATAAGGGATGGGACATCCTTGAGCTAGTGCTTTGAGGGTGAACTATCCACAAATTGGGAATGGGAGCCAGCATAATAGCCTAGGAATGGAGAAAAAAGAGTGAAGCTAAAATTTAAATAATTCAGCATCTGGCTCTCCATCTCTAGAGTTATCATTATTATTTATAACTTTAATATTTAAATTAATGGTTCTTTGAACACTCTCTTTTCATAGTTTATCAAAATCCTCAACTCTCATGATTTCCATCTCAATTCTATTTCAGACACTTCTACAATCAGGTTATTACTTAGTTCTCACTGTCACCATAAATTGTCCATTGATGAATTAGTTCATCTTGAATAGATGCTTAATTCCTAACTCTGAATTTCAGTGCTTACACACACACACACACACACACACACACACACACACACACACACCTCTTCCTTTACTAATTTGTATTCTTTGAGAGGAGTATCTACCTTGTCTGTCTTTGTTGTGTTCCTTGTACCTAGTAAAATTGGTGCCTAAGAAATATTTGTTGAATTAAAATAAACTGAATCTGCTCTTTTACAATATTTTAAAATATCCATCTTAATGTTTTCAAGATGGATATTTTTTAAAATGCGATGAGTTATGGTTAAGACATGTAATGCTTCTGTGGTAGGGGCAACATCCTTAGACCCCCTTCCCTCATGGAAATTAGATTGATTTTTTTTTTTGAAAAGAGACAAAGTTTTCATTGAGACTCGATTGACTCAGAGGGCAAAGAGTTAAATTGTGTGCCTCTTGATGTAACTTCCTGGTAACTTTAACCTTCTTTGTATGGCTTCTTCATCACCTGAAATCATTAAAACACCCACTACATGGAGTCTATGACCTTCAGACTAAAGAAGTCCCAAGTCACTGCACCTTTCCCTGGCTTTTCTAATTGAGAAATGACTAGGTCTGATGTCTATTCAAGTTAAGTGGTAAAGTATATCCATTACATATCTTCTCTATTTCATTGTTAAGTAAATCTTCTTTTCTTACTCTTTAAATGATTTATAAGAGCATCAACTCCAAGATTGACTTAGTTGAGTGCTAGTGTGGGCCAAGCTTGTTCCTACTAGCCTTCTTTATTTTTGTTTCCTTTTTTTTCTTCCTCCTTTTCCTTCATCTTATTTGTGATTTCATTGTCATGGGAAATCCCTAATGAAACTTTCTCTACAAGTGCAAATCTGCAAGAGTTCTAAAACTAGCAGTCTTGGAGTATTGCCTAGAACATTAATTAGTAATTTATTTTCCTCATATTTCTGTAAAACTATTTTACCCAAGATTCATTTCACCTATTTATGCTTCTTTATAAAGGATGGGGGGCTTTTCTAAAAATCACAGCTCTCTAAAACTTGAATGAAGATAGTAAATTCATCCTCATTAGAAATTGTGAGGCAAAGCCTAGATTAAATCATTAGGTTAAGTTTTAGAAGGAGTTTTTACACATCTATGATATGGAGCATTATAAATCACAGATAGCCTCTAAGATAGCTTTCAGATAGCCTCTAATACCTCTTCTAACTCTTCAGATCTTGTCATTCTATTTCTCTGTATTTTCACAGACTGACCTTATGATCTATAATTCTGGAGATTGTCAAGTTAGGTCCAAGATCTAATGAAGTAGTTTTCAAAGATTTTCAAATCATATTAATTCTGCCTTAGAAGTGCAATTATGAAACATATGAATGATGTATGCTAATACTCCCAGATTTAAAGATAAAATTCCCACACAATGGATTGGTTGCTGAGAGAGTTGACCCTTAAGTAATCCTTAAGAGGAAAGGCTCCTCTCCTCCTAATTCCCAGAGCTTTTCTCTTTCCTTATTATTTACATTAAAGAAAACAAGGAAATTCAAAGGATAGGATCAATCACAAGTTGTTTGTTTGTTTGTTTACAAAAATTAGATTAGTCTGATACAGATTTTATCAGAAAAAAATATAGGGAATTCTTAGAAATGTGTGCCACTTGGACTTAATTGGAGTAGGTAAATGTGTAGAGGGCTTTTGGCAATTAGTTCTTCCATATCTTTCTCAATAGTTCAGACACATAAACAAGTGCCCTTGTTACTTGTTATATTTGGCTTTCATTTAAATATTAGGTTTTTATTTAAATATGAAAACCTTTGATGTCATCACTGTTACTAAAGTTATTCTACTTCCCTATTATTGCTACCAAAGTTATGTTGCTGTCTCATCTCTGGGGGATCTCTGGGGAAAGGCTACCTCTTTCCTCTTTCTCTGATTTTTCTTTACACTTTTAAGAGAGCCTTGAAACCCCTATTGTATGGAAAAACTCTACCTTCTAAGTTTTGATCATCCCTTTATTTTCTTTCATCTCAATATGGGAAGATAAACAATTTTCTTTTCTTTTTCTTAGAGGAGCTTTTTTGCAGTAGCTTTTTATTTTTAAAATATATGGAAAGATAGATTTCACTTTGCAAATATTTCTTCCTCCCTTAACATACTCCTTCACCTAGATAGCAAGTAATCCAATATGTTAAATATGTGCAATTGTACTATTACTATTTCCACATTTATCATGCTGCACAAGAATAGTCAGATCGAAAAAGGAAAAAAAATGATTAAAAAAATCAAGCAAACAAAAAAGGTGAAAAAACTATGTTATGATACACACTCAGTCCTGAGAGCCCTCTTTATAAATCCCAGATAGTTCTGTCCAAAACAAGTCTATTGGAATTGGCTTGAATCACCTCAATATTGAAAAGAGCCACATTCGTCAGAATCGATCATCACAAAATCTTGTTGTTGCTGTGTACATTGTTCTCTTGATTCTACACACTTCATTTAGCATCAATTCATCTAAGTTTCTCTAGGTTTTTCTGAAACCTGTTGATCATTTCTTATAGAACACTACTATTCTATAACCCTCATATACCATAACTTATTCAGTAAACCCAAAATGATTGAGCATCCATTCAATTTCCAGTTCCTCACTACTACAAAAAGAGCTGCTACAAATATTTCTGCACATGTAGGTCCTTTTAACATTTTTATGATCTCTTTTGTATACAGACTCAGTAGAGACATTGCTGGATCAAAGGGTATGCATAGTTTGATAGCCCTTTAGGCATAGTTCCATATTGCTCTCCAGAATTATTGTATCAGTTTATTCTACCAATAATGTCTTAGTGCCCCAGTTTTCCCACATCTCCTCCAACATTTATTATATTTTCTTGTCATCTTAGTCAATCTAAGAGGTATAGTGGTAACTCAGAATTATCTTAATTTGTATTTCTCTGATCAATAGTGATTTAGAGCATTTTTCATATGATTGGAAATGGCTACAGTTTCTTCATCTGATAATTGTCCGTTCATATCCTTCAATTACTTATCAGTTGGAGAATGACTCGTATTTTTATAAATTTGGGTCAATTTTCTATATGTTTTAAAAATAAGCCCTTTATCAGAACCCTTGAATGTAAAGATTATCCCCCGCCCCCACTTTCCTGCTTCCCTTTTAATATTGTCTGCATTGGTATTGTTTGTACAAAACCTTTTTAATTTAATATAAACAATATTATTCATTTTGCATTTTATACTATACTCTAGTTCTTCTTTGGCTATACATTTTTTCCTTCTCCACAGTTCTGAGAGATAGACTATCATTTGTTCTTTTAACTTGCTTATAGCATCACTATTTCTGTCTAAATCATGAGCCCATTTCAATCTCATCTTGGTATAGGGTGTTAGATGTTGGTCAATGTTTACTTTCTGCCATAATATTTTCCAATTTTCACAATAATTTTTGCCAAATAGTGAGTTCTTATCCCAAAAGCTGGGATCTTTAGGTTTATCAAACACTAGATTATTAGGGCAATGGACTTATGTCTTGTGAACCTAACCTATTCCACTGATCGGCTATTCTATTAATTAGCCAGTACCAAATGGTTTTGATGACCACTGCTTTATAATGTAGTTTTATGTCTGGTACACAACTAGGTCACCTTCATTTGCATTTTTCCCTTAATTCCATTGAAATTCTTGTTCATTTGTTCTTCCAGATCAACTTCCTTGCTTTTTTCCCTTACTCTATAAAGTAGTTTCTTGGGAGTTTGATTGGTATGGAATTGAATAAGGATATTAATTTAGGTGTAATTGACACTTTTATTGTATTAGCTCAGTCTACACATGAGTGCTTAATATTTTTTCAATTTTTTAGATCTTACTTTATTTGTGTAGAAAGTGTTTTAATTGTGTTCATATAGTTCCTGACTTTGTCTTGGCAGAAGGACTCCCAAATATTTTAAATTATCTTTTTCTGATGGACTCTGCTGGTAACATATAGAGATGCTGATGGTTTATATGTATTTATTTGTTATCCTTCAACTTTGCTAATGTTGTGAATTTTTCCTAGTAGTTTTTTTAGTCAATTTTCTTGGGTTCTCTAAATATATCATCTGCCAAAAGTGATAATTTGGTTTCTTCATTATCTTCTTTAATTCCTTTATTTTTTTTTTCTTTTCATGGTTAAAGCTAACATTTCTAATACAATATTGAATAATAATTGTGAAGTGGGCAAACTTGTTACATCCCTGATCCTACTGGGAATGCTTATAGTTTGTCCCCATTGCATAATGTGGATGTTTTTAGGTAGATACTACTGATTATTTTAAGGAAAACTCCATATGCTTTCAATTATTTTAAAAAAGGAATTTAATAGGAATGGGTGTTGCAGTTTGTTAAATGCTTTTTCAGTATCTATTGAAATAATCATATGATTTCTGTTAGTTTGTTTACTGATATAATCAATTGTGTTAATAGTTTTCCTATTATTGAACCAGTTTTGCATTCCTGATATAAATCCTACTTGGTCATGGTGTATTATCCTGCTGATAACTTGCTGTAATCTTTTTGCTAATATTTGATTTAAGATTCATCAGTTTTCATTAGGGATATTGAACTATGGTTTTACTTCTCTGTTTTGACCCTACCTGGTTTAGGTATTAGCAACATATTGATATGATAAAAGGAATTTGGTAGAATTCCTTTTTTTTTTGCCTATTTTTCCAAATCATTTGCATAGTATTGGAAATAACGGTTATTCAAATGTTTGATTGAATTCACTTGTAAATCCATCTTGTCCTGAAGATTTTTTCTTAGGGTGTTGGTTAATAACTTGTTCAATTTCTTTTTTAAAAATGAGACAATTTAAATAACTTATTTCCTCCTCTGTTGATCTGGGAAATTTATATTTTTTATAAATATTCACCAATTTCACTTAGATTATTTGGCATACAGTTTAGTAATTTGGCATATACTTTAGCACTTAGATTCATTGGCATATAGCTGGGCAAAATAGCTCCCATTTAATGGTCTAATTTCCTCTTCATTGGTGGAAAATACACTCCTTTTAATTTTTGATACAGGCAATTTGATTTCCTTCTTTCCTTTTTCTAATCATATTAACTAAAGATTTATCTATTTTGTTTTTTTCATAAAAGCAATTATTAGTTTTGTTATTAGTCCCATAATTATCTCTCAATTTTATCCCCCTTTGTTTTCAGAATTTCAAAGTTGGTATTTAATTGGTTTTTTTTTTTAATTTGTTCTTTTTCTAGCTTTGTTAGTTGCATGCTCAGTTCATTGATCATATCTTTCTCAACTTTATTCAACTAAAAATCTAGAGATACAAAATTACCATTAAAATTTATTTGGCTGCATTCCATAAATTTTGGTATGTTGTTTTATTATTGTCATTCTCTTGAATGAAATTTTCAGTTGTTTCTATAATTTGTTGTTTTACTCACTTGTTCTTTGGGACTAGATTATTTAGTTTCCACTTAAATTTTGGCGTATTTTCTCCTTACCCTTTATTACATGTTATTTTTAGTGCATCGTGATCTGCAAAAGATGCATTTTCTATTTCTACTTTTCTCCATTTGATTTTGAGGTTTTTATACCCAAATACATGATCAATTTTTGTGTAGGTTCCATGTACTGATGAGAAAAAATATTCCTTTCTGTTCCCATTCAGTTTTCTCCAAATGTTTATTGTACCTCTCTATACTATAATTCTATTTACCTCCTGAACTTCTTTCTTATTTATTTTGTGGCTTGATTTATTTAGTTTTGATAGAGCAAATTTGAAATACCCCATTAGTATAGTTTTGTTGTCCATGTCTTCTTGTAAATTTCTTCACTTCTCCTCTAGGAACTTGGATGCTATACCCCATGGGGCATAGATGTTTAGTATTGATATTACTTCATTATCTATGATTCCCTTTTGGAAAGATGTAGTTTCCTTCCTTATCTCTTTAAATTAAATCTATTTTTGCTTCTAATTTAACTCAGATCAGGATTGCTAAACCTGTTTTTTATTTGTTTGTTTGTTTTGTTTGTTTGTTTTTTACTTCAGCAGAAGCATAATAGATTTTCTGCAGCCTTTTACCTGTACTCTGGATGCATCACTGCTTTAAATGTATTTCTGGTAAACAATATATTGTAGGATTCTGGCTTTTAATCCAGTTTGCTCTGCTCTTCCATTATATGTGAGAGTTCATCCTATTCACATTAAATGCTAACTGTATTTTCCATCATCTTATTTTCCTCAAATTATACTTCCCTCTTTCCCCCATTCACTCCTCACCATTATTTTGCTTCTGACCACAACCTCCCTCAATCTGTCCTCTCCATTTATAGGCCCTCCCCCTTTTCTCCCCTATCCCCTTCTACTTATTTTCCCTCAACTTTCCATTTCCCCTTTCTCATTTTACTTCCCTATAGGATGAGACAAGTTTCTATATTAAGCTAAATATTAGCTGATATTCTCTAATATTCTCTCTTTGAGACAATTTGAATGAGATTAAGGTTCATACAATACGCATCTCCCTCTTTCTTCTTCTTTTTTTTAAAATTAAAGCTTTTTTTTGTATAACATATCTATGGGTAGTTCCCCAGCATTGATCTTTACAAAGCTTTCCATTACAACTTTTACCCCCAGTCCCCTCCCTTCCCCTAGATGGCAGGAAGTCCACTACATGTTAATAATGTTGAAATACTTGACAAGTTATGCCAGAAAAATCCTATCTACAAGAAAAAAAAGAATCAGAGAAAGGCAACACAATGCAAGCAAATGTCAATAGAGATCATGAAAATGTTACGTTGTGGTCCATATTTCATATCCCTCTCTCTGGGTGTATATGGTTTTCTTCAGTGAACAATTGGAACTGGTTTGAGACAATTTTTTGTTGCAGAGAGCCATGTCCATCACAATTGATCAACATGCAATACTGTTGTGGCTGTTTATAATGATCTCCTGGTTCTGCTCATTTCACTCAGCAACAGTTCATGCAAGTCTCTCCCGGCCTCTCTGAAATCGTCCTGCTGGTTGTTTCTTACAGAGCAATAATATTCCATAACATTCATATACCATAATTTATTCAGCCATTCTCCAATTGATGGGCATCCATTCAGTCTCCAGTTTCTAGCCACTACAAAAAGGGCTGCCACAAACATTCTTGCACATGTGGGTCCCTTTCCCTCCTCTAAGATCTCTTTGGGATATAGGCCCAGTAGAAACACTTCTGGGTCAAAGGGTATGCACAGTTTGATAACTTTTTGAGCATAGCTCCAAATTGCTCTCCAGAATGGTTGGATCCGTTCACAGTTCCACCAACAATGTATTAGAGTCCCAGCTTTCCCATATCCCCTCCAACATTCATCATTATCTTTTCTTGTCATTTTAGCCAATTTGATAGGTGTGTAGTGGTACCTCAGAGTTGTCTTAATTTGCATTTCTCTGATTAATAGTGATTTGGAGCAACTTTTCATATGACTAGTGATGGTTTTAATTTCATCATCTGAAAATTGTCTGTTCATATCCCTTGACCACTTATCTATTGAAGAATGGCATGAATTCTTATATATATATATATATATATGAAACAATTCTCTATATATTTTAGAAATGAGGCCTTTATCAGAACCATTAAATGTAAAGATGATTTCCCAATTTGATGCTTCCCTCCTAATCTTGTCTGCATTAGTTTTATTTGTACAGAAACTTTTTAACTTAATATAATCAAAATTATCTATCTGGTGTTCAATTCGGAGTTCCAGATCTTCTTTGGACATAAATTTATTCCATCTCCACAGGTCTGAGAGGTAAACAACATTATGTTCCTCTAATTAGCTTACAAATTCACTCTTTATATCTAGTTCTTGAACCCATTTAGATCTTATCTTGGTATGTGGTGTTAGGTTTGGGTCAAGCCCTAATTTCTTCCACACTAGTTTCCAATTTTCCCAGCAGATTTTGCCTAATACTGAGTACTTATCCCAAAAGCTGGAGTCTTTGGCTTTATCAAAGTTTATTGCCTAGATTGTCCTGATGACCTAATCCTATGTCACTGATTGACTGCTCTATTTCTTAGCTAGTACCAAATGGTTTTGATGACCGCTGCTTTATAATATAGTTTTAGATCTGGGACAACAAGGCCACCTTCATCTGTCTTTTTTTTTCATTAATCCCCTTGAAATCCTTGACCTTTCGTTCTTCCAAATGAACTTTGCTACTATTTTTTCTAGATCTGTAAAATAATTTCTTGGGAGTTTGATTCGTATGGCACTAAATAAGTAGATTAGTTTGTATAGTATTGTCATTTTCATTATATTTTCTCTGCCTACCCATGAGAACTTAATGTTTTTCCAATTGATTATGTCTGATTTTATTCGTGTGGAAAGTGTTTTGTAGTTTAGTTCATATAGTTTCTGACTTTTCCTTGGCAGATAGATTCCCAAATATTTTATCCTATCATCCGTTATTAGGAATGGAATTTCTTTTTGTATCTCTTGTTGCTGAATTTTGTTGGTAATATATAAAAATGCTGATGATTTATGTGGACTAATTTTGAATCCTGCAACTTTGCTAAAGATGGAATTGTTTCTAGTAGTTTTTTAGTTGAGTCTCTAGGGTTCTCTAAGTATACCATCATGTCATCTGCAAAGAGTGATAATTTGGTTTCTTCATTACCTACTCTGATTCCTTTTATCTCCTTTTCTTCTCTCATTTCTAAAGCTAACATTTCTAAGACAATATTAAATAGTAATGGTGACAGTGGGTAGCCTTGTTTCACTTCTGATCTTATTGGGAATGGTTTTAGTTTGTCTCCATTACATATAATGCTTGCTGATGGTTTTAAATAGATGCTATTGATCATTTTAAGGAAAAGTCCATTTATTCCTATACTCTCTAGTGCTTTGAATAGGAAAGGGTGTTGGATTTTATCAAATGCTTTCTCTGCATCTATTGAGATAATCATATGGTTTTTGTTAGTTTGGTTATTAACATAATTAATTATGTTGGTAGTTTTCCTAATATTGAACCACCCCTGCATCCCTGGTATAAATCCTACTTGGTCATAGTGTATGTAATATCCTGGGCATGACTTTCTGTAATCTCATTGCTAATATCTTATTTAAAATTTTTGCATCAATATTCATTACGGAATTTGGTCTATAGTTTTCTTTCTCTGTTTTCACCCTACCTGGTTTAGCTATCAGCACCATATTGGGCTCATAGAAGTATTCTGGCAGTATACCTTCTGTCCCTATTTTCTCAAATAGTTTTTTTAGTATTGGAATTAATTGCTCTTTGAATGTTTGGTAGAATTCACATGTAAATCCATCTGGCCCTGGAGATTTTTTCTTAGGGAGTTGGTTAATAGCTTGTTCTATTTCTTTTTCTGATATGGGGCTATTTAAATAATTTATATCCTCTGCTGTTAACCTGGGCAATCTATATTTTTGTAGATATTCCTCCATTTCATTTAGATTATCAAACTTACTGGCATAAAGTTGGGCAAATTAACTCCTAATTATTGCTCTAATTTCCTCTTCATTGGAGGAAAGTTCTCCCTTATCATTCTTGAGACTAACAATTTGATTTTCTTCTTTCCTTTTTCTTATCAAATTAACTAAAGGCTTACCTATTTTGTTAGTTTTTTCATAGAACCAACTCTTAGTTTTATTTATTAACTCAATAGTTTTCTTATTTTCAATTTTATTAATTTCTCCTTTTACTTTTAGAATTTCCAATTTGGTATTTAATTGAGGGTTTTTAATTTGTTCTTTTTCTAGTTTTTTTTAATAATAAGTCCAATTCGTTGATCTTTTCTTTCTCTATTTTATGCAAATAAGCATCTAGAGATATAAAATTTCCCCTTATAACCGCTTTGGCCGTATCCCACAAATATTGGTATGTTGTCTCCTTATTGTCATTCTCCTGGATGAAATTATTGATTGTGTCTATGATTTGGTCTTTCACCCATGCATTCTTCAGGATTAGACCATTTAATTTCCAATTAACTTTTGGTTTATTTTCTCCTGGCCTTACATTGCATGTGACTTTTATTGCATCATGATCTGAAAAATATGCATTTACAATTTCTGCCCTTCTGCATTTGATTTTGAGGTTTTTATGCCCTAACACATGGTCAATTTTTGTATAGGTTCCATGGACTGCTGAGAAAAAAGTAAACTCTCTACTGTCTCCATTCAACTTTCTCCATAGATCTATCATACCTAACTTTTCTAACAATTGGTTTATCTCCCTAGTTTCTTTCTTGTTTATTTTGTGGTTTGATTTATCTAATTCTAAGAGAGCAAGGTTGAGATCCCCCACTAGTATCGTTTGACTGTCTATTTCTTCTTGGATCTCTCTTAATTTCTCGCCTAGGAATTTGGATGCTTTTGCACTTGGTGCATATATATTTAGTATTGATATTGCTACATTATCTATGGTACCCTTTAATAAAATATAGTTTCCTTCCTTATCTCTTTTGATTAGATCTATCTTGCCTTTTACTTGATCTGAGATAAGGATTGCTACCCCTGCTTTTTTTTTTGTTCACCTGAAGCATAATATTTTCTGCTCCAGCCATTACCTTCATCCTATATGTGTCACTATGTTTTAGATGTGTTTCTTGTAGACAACATATTGTGGGATTCTGGTTTTTAATCCAGTCTGATATCCGCTTCCGCTTTATGGGCAAGTTCATCCCATTCACATTCACAGTTAGAATAAGTAATTCTTTATTTCCTGCCATCTTATTTACCCAAGTTATGTTTTCCCCTTTCCTTTCCCCTTTCTCCCTTCCCCCCTCCTCAGTACTTTGCTTTGGATGACCCACTCCCACCATTAATACTCCACCCTTTAGATGCCTTCCCCCTTTTACTCCTTTCCCCTGATTCTTCTATTTTCCCTTCTATTAGTTTATCCCTTTCTTTTCCTCTTTTCCCTCCCACTTCCCTCTAGCAACAGACAAGTTTCTATGTGAAATCAAATGTCTGGTATACACTTTTACAGCCCAACCTGATGAGAGTAAGATTAACACAATGCTCATCTCCCTCCCCTCTTTCTCTCAATTATATTAGGTTTTCTTTGCTCTTCAAGAGATTTTACCTTGTTTTTACCTCCTTTTTTTGATATTATTTTACCACTTTTTCCCTCTTTTCCCCAGTATGACAACCTTTCCCCCTCTAGTTCTCTTTTTCATATTATCAAAGTAATCTCTAGTTAATTATACCCCCAAACTTTAAGTATCCCCCTAGTAGAAATAAAGTTCTCAAGAATCCTTTCCTTTTTACCTTTTTTATGTATCTCTTGAGTTCTGTGTTTGGATGTCGAATTTTTTGTTCAGATCTGGTCTTTTCATTAGAAATAGGTGAAATTCACCTATATCATTGAATGACCATCTTCTTCCCTGGAGTATAATGCTCATTCTAGCTGGATAGGTTATTCTTGACTGTAATCCAAGTTCTTTTGCCCTTCGGAATATCTGGTTCCAGGCCCTTCCATCCTTTAATGTGGAGGCTGACAAATCGTGTGTGATTCTAATTATTGATCATTGGTATTTGAATTGTTTCTTTCTAGCTGCTAGAAGAATCTTTTCCTTGGTGCTATAGTCCTGAAATTTAGCCACCATATTCCTTGGGGTTTTAATTTTGGGGTCTCTTTCAGGAGGTGATTGGTAAATTCTTTTTTTTTTATTTTTTATTTTTTTTTATTTTAAGCTTTTTATTTGTATAACATATGTATGGGTAGTTCCCCAACCTTGATCTTTACAAAGCTTTCCAATACAAATTTAACCCCCAGTCCCCTCCTCTCCCCTAGATGGCAGGAAGTCTACTACATGTTAATAATGTTGAAATGGGTAAATTCTTTCAATGGTGATTTTGCCTTCTGATTCTACAATCTCAGGGCAGTTTTCTTTCAGGATTTCCTGGAAGATAGTGTTTAGATTCTTTTTTTTTTCATCATAGCTTTCAGGAAGTCCAATAATCTTTAGATTGTCTCTCCTAGATTTATTTTCCAAGTCAGTTATTTTTCCTAGGAGATATTTCATATTTTCTTCTAATTTTTCATTTTTTTTGTTTTTGTTTAACTAATTGTTAAAGTCTTATTGAGTCATTCACTTGCATTTGCTCAATTCTTATTTTTAAAGTGTTGTTTTCTTCAGTTACCTTTTTAAGCTCCTTTTGTAACTAGCCAATTGAATTTTTTTTGTTCATTGCACTCTTTTTCCACTTCACTAATTTTATTTTTCAATAAATTGGTGTCTTTTTCATATCTCTTTTGCAGGGCATCTTCTTGCAAGGTATTGTACCCTTCTTGCACTGTTTTCAATTTATTTTCCCATTTATCCTCCAGCTCTCTTATGAGGTTCTTTATGCAATCTTCCAGAAAGGTCTTTTGAAAAGGGGACCAGTGATGGTCCTTAATAAATTCCTCTGGGGTTTTGTCTAAAGGAACCTCAGGATCTGGGGTCATCCCTTCTTTTTCTCGATAAAAGCTATCTATGGTGAAAGCTCTCTTTTGCTTCTTCATTTTTTTTTTAGACAGTGTGGATGTCTCTTTAAGGCTCTGAAAAAAAACGGTGGCTGAAGTTCTTTGGCCTGGGGCCATTCGGTGAAACTAACTTAAGGTGCTGGGCCGGTGGGGGATAGGACTAAGTCCGAATTACTCCTTAAACAAGGCAGGTCTGCAGAAGACCTGCCCTCAATTAGGGCAGAGTGTCCCGAGTGCCTCATATAAACTCCAGGTGTTTGGAGTTTGGAGTTTCTGCCAAGATGAGCTGAGTCCCACCCTCACTTCCAGCCTACAACCGAATCCACTGTTTATCCCTGTTTGAGTTTAACAAACCTGATATGAAGTTCTTCAGAAAGCAGTGTCCAAATATTTCTGGATTCGTTGACTGGAAGATCAGTTCAGAAGCTTATTTTATTGTTGATTTGAGAGAAGATAGGAAGAGATGCAGAAAGTCACATTTTCACTCTGCCATCTTGGCTCCGCCCCCCGGAAGTCCTCCCCCTTCTTCTTTCCCTCAGTTGTAATAGGTCTGTTTTGCTTCTTCATGTGATGACATTTATCTCATTTTACTTATCTTTACCTCTTTTTTTCAGTACAATTTATTTTACACCTCTAGTTTCTTTTTTATATAAATTGTAAAGTCAAATTATGTCTACATGCTTTGAGTATACCCCTAATAAAGTTCTCAAAAACTTCCCATGTAGGGATGTAAACATTTTATACTTAAGAAAAAAGTTTTTTTCTTCCCTTTCAATCTTTTTATGCTTCTCTTGAATTCTGTATTTGAAAATCAAATTTTATGTTCAGCTCTGGTCTCTTCATTAAAAATAATTGAAAACACCATTTCATTGATTGTCCTTCCTTTTCCCCTGAAAGATAAAGCTTAATTATGATGCATAGTTGATTCTTGACTTTAGTCCAAGTTCCTTTGCTCTACAGAACATCATATTTCCAGCCATTGTATCCTTTAAAGCAGAAATTCCTAGGTCCTGGTTCATCCTGATTGTGGTTCCTCAATATTTATTTTTTTCTTTCTGGCTGCTTGCAGTATTTTCTCTTTAATCTGGTATTTCTGGAATTTAGCTACAATATTCTTTGGAGTTTTCATTTTGTGGTCTTTTTCAGGAGGTGATCAATGGATTTTTTCAATGGCTATTTTACCCTTTGTTTGTAGGACATCAGGGCCAAATTCCTTCATGTCTAGGTTCTTTTTTTTTCATTGTGATTTTTATGTAGTTCAATAATTTTTAGCCTGTCCCTCCTGTATCTATTTTTAGGTTAGTTGTTTTTCCCAGAAGGAATTTTACATTTTCTTCTATATTTTTTTTTTACTTTTGGTTTTGTTTTTGTTTGACTGATTCTCAATGTCTCATTGATCCTTTCACTTCTGTGTATTCAATTCTAGGTTTTAGTGAATTATTTTCTTCATTTGATTGTTTTTAATTCCTTTTGATTTGCCCAATTGAACTTTTAAATGAGCTGTTTTGTTCATTGGATTTCTTTTCCATTTCAGAAATTCTGTTTTTCATTTTTTTTTTCATTTCATCAAAACTATTTTAAGGAGTGATTTTCATAAGATAATTTATGTTTCCCTTTCCAGAGCTCTTGTTTCCTTTCCTCATTTTTCTTCTCTCTTTTAACATTTTTTTGAATTCTTCCAAGAGAGACTTGTGAGTTGGAGATGAAGATATTTCAACCATAAGACTTCATATGGGGATGTTTTGTCTTTAGTGTCCTCAGGGTTTGAGGTCTGTTCTTCCATGACAAAAAACTTTCAAGTTTTTTAACAGCATAGATACCCTGTTAAAGTGTTCAGACCAAATCTTCCTGGAATGACTATTATATCTAGAATCAATTATATCCTTTCCATAAAAACTTCTCAGAACTCCTGGTTTTCTTTAAAGCCCAGGGACTAATGTCTCTCTAAGAAAATTACTTTATCTTATTTGTTTTATGTATCTCCTCCCCTGATTCCCTACACAGACATTCTTTTCTTGCTTGCAGGAACCATTTTATCATTGTCTTTGTATCTCCAGAGCCTAGTCTATAATCTGTTAAATAGTAGATATTTAACAAATTTTTTTGGTTAGTTTTCTAACAAATATTTTCTCTTCCCTAATGTTTTCCAGAGTACTTTATTTGAAAAATGCATTTAACTCCAATATAAATTAAGTTACTATACTTATGTGTGGTTATCTATTACTCCTTAGATATAATTTTCTTAATGGTGGGTGATGCAGGTTTTTTTTTTGTCTTGTTTGTTTTTGCTTCCTTTTATAAATTCAAGTCAAATAAGGTAAATACGCATTATTTAAGTGCCTAATAGGTCTCAGGTACTGTAGTAAGCACTGGAGACAATAGAAAGACAGTAACAATCCAATTGGGGAAACAACATAGAAACTATGTATAAACAAGATATAAATAGAATAAAATTAACATAATCAAGAGGGTAGGCTCTAGTATTTAGGCAGTTCAGGGAAAAAACCTTTTTAAGAAGGTGGGATTTTATTTTATTTTACATTGTAAAAGTTTTTATAATATAACCATTTCAAGATATATCAGTGTCTTCCTCCACTTTGTACCAAATGATCCCTGCTTTGTAATAGTAATAATAATGAAACTCAGTTAGCAAACACAATTTGAACAGTGATCTAGTTTGAAGGCATATGCAGCATTCTATATCCATGATCTCCCATTGTTTTTTGTTTAAAAATGAAATGAATCCTTAATCTCTATTAAAAATAATATTTTATCTTTCCCCAGTTACATGTAGAAACAATTTTTAACATTCATTGTGTTTTTTTAAAAATTTTCATACTAAATTCCATCCTTCCCTTTCATCTCTTTCCCCTCCTTGAGACAGTAAATAATCTAATATAGGTACTTCATGTGTTGTCATGTAAAGCACAGTAGTCATTTTGTGCAAGAAAAAGTAAAAAAAAGAATGAAAGTAAGAAAGAAGGAAGGGAGGAAGGAAAAAGGGAAGGAAGAAGCAGTGGGCTATAGGGTGTATTCACACATCATCAGTTCTTTCTATGGATGTGCATAGCATTTTTCATCATATGTCCTTTGGGATTGTGATGTTGTATTGCTGAGAATTATAAAATCACTCACAATTTTCATCATGCAATATTGCTGTTGTGGTATAAAATATTTTTCCTGGTTCTGCTCGCTTCACTTTGTATCTTTTCATGTAAGTGCATTTTGTTCTGAAATCATCTTTCTTGGCCTTTCTTATAGCACAATTATATTCCATTACAATTATATATCACTATTTGTTCAGCTGTTTCCTAACTTATGAGCATTCCCTCAATTTTCCAATTCTCAATCCTACCAAAAATATAGGCTGTAAAAATTTTAATACAAACAGGTTCTCCTTCCCCTCTACTCTTTTATTTCTTGGGGATACAGACCTAGTAGTAGTAGTAGTATTATGTTATTAAAGTAGATTCAGTTTGGGCGTAGTTCCAAATTATTTTCCAGAATGATTGTATCAGTTTATAGCTCCAGCAACAATGCATTAGTATCCTAGTTTTCCCATACCTCTGCAACACTTATCACTTTCCTTTTTTGTCATATTAGCCAATCTTATGCATGTGAGGTATTGTCTCAGAGTGGTTTTAATTTGCATTTCTCTAGTCAAAAGTTATTTAGAGCATTTCTTTAAATATCTACAGATTGCTTTGATTTCTTTTTCTGAAAACTGTCCGTTCATATCTTTTGACGATTGATCTATTGGAAAATGACTCCTATTCTTACAAATTTGACTCAATTTTTCAATATATTTGAGAAACAAGACCTTTATCTGTGATACATGTGGTAATTTTTTTCTCCTCAAATTTTCTGGCTTCCTTCTAATTTTAGTTCCATTGATTTTGTTTGTGCAAAACTTGTTAAATGTTCTATAATCAAAATTATATATTGTATATTTTGTAATGTTCTCTGTATCTTATTTGGGCCTAAATTCTTTCCTTATGCATAGACCTGACAGATAAACTATTCCTTGTTTTCCTAATTTGCTTATGATATCACTTTTTATGGCTAAATCATCTTGATTTAGCCATAGGTCATTTTGACCTTATTCCCTAAAGTAGAATGTTGGCCATACCTAGTTTTTGTCACACAGTTTTAAAATTTTTTCAGCAATTTTTTGTCAAATAATGAGTTTTTTGTTCCAAATGCTTAAAATCTTTGGGTTTATCAAGCATTAGATAACTATGGTCACTTATTACAATGTATTGTGTCCCTAATGCATTCTGGTGTACCACTACTCTATTAATACCAGATTATTTTTGATAATTAACCTTTTATAAGACAGTTTGAGATCTGGGACAACTAAACCATCTTACTTCACACTTTTCTTTTCATTAATTCATCTGATATTCTTAAACTTGTGTTCAAAGTCTTGCATATAGTAGACGATAAACATTTATTTAATTTAATTTAATTCGATTGAGGGAAAAATCAGGAATTGTGAAAGTAATAGTAACTAAAAAAACTATTGAATGGAAACAGATGAGTGGAGAGTTGAGAGGTGGGCAATCAATTACAGGGCAAGTTTTAGTTAAAATGATCAAGAAACAATTTAATTATGACATATCAAGGATGATATGGGAAATGAGACAGATACTAAAAGAAACAACACTTCAGGATGAGAGGACAAGAGGAGCTAGTGGATACTATTGCTGCATTAAGAAATCCCTCGAGGCAGAGATAAGATAATTTTCAGATATATCAATATCTGATATGATTTTGATTATTGGTTATGATTTATAGAAGGGTAGCTAAGGCAATTGTTGCCTTGGCTCTAGAGTTATTGGGCAAGACTTAAATTTAGACACATATATTGACATAGTAGAGGGTATACAGATACACAGCAGAAAGACTGGGAGACAAATATGAAAAAGTTAGTGAAAAATAATACTTTTTGAAATGGTAGAAAGATGAGTAATTTTTTTTTTGAGTCAAAAGGCTTTCATTCCCATTTTGGTTTTAACAATTTACAATTTATATGACTCCATTCAAGTTATTTGTTCTTTTCTGGCCTCAGTTTTTCTATCTATAAAATTCAAGGTTTAGCTTAGATGATATCTTAATGTCTCTTCTACCTACAAATATATGATCTTAAAAATATTTCCTGCAACAGCAGCTGCAGAATACTGGGAGTCCTCAGCAATCAAAGATTGTAAGGGGAATGAAGATCTGCTCATTAAGAAGATTACAGAGGAACGCTATGATAGCACTAGAAACAATAATAGCCCCTTTTGGCAATTCCATTGCTTATTGCCCAGTTCCGGGTAGCAGATCAAGGAAGGAGAAAAGCACTTGCAGTCAGAAGGAAACAAGTCTCCCAACTTGACCACAACAGAGACCAGGAGAGTAGTGACTACATGTATCACCAGATCACATCAACTTGGAAGCATCAAAAATTTACAAGTTCCTAAGATTAACTATAAAAACAGAAGGATGTAAAAGCCTGACGTTTGAGACAGTGAACACTTTTGTCCTTGCTCCCACCCCAAGAGCTAAGCAGAGCCCAATTCTAACATTCCAAAGTTGAGAAATAGGTTGGAAAATGAGCACATAACTAAAGAAGTATTTGACCATAAAAATCATTTAATGACAGAGAAATGCATAAAAAAAACTCTCACTTAGGAAAGTCAAAATGTTTACATGCAATTATGAAGGTTCCTATGAGGCTTAATTATCCATTCTACATACTATGAAATAGATACTTTAAATGTCCATGTTCGTATGGAATGGCTAATGTTTTAAATGAAATTTGAATGGAATATATTTGAAATTCTTTAATAAGTTTGAATATATTTGAATATAATTCCACAAAAAAGAATGAAATACATCCAAAACTTTATAGCTTCTTTGAAATCAGAGTCTATTCTTTTTAAATTGACCATTCCTTTATTTTTAAATTAAAGCTTTCTTTTATTTAGTAGAAATGTATTTTCTCTACTCCCACATTACTGATGAGAGGTTACAAACCCAAAAATATAAACAAAAACAAATTCCTGTGTATGTATAGTGTGTTTATGTAATCAAGCAAAATGAATTTCTTGACAGTGTTTCATCTCTTTCTCTGTCTGTCTGTCTCTATCTCTTGCTCTGTCTGTCTGCCTATAAATCTAGTCACATTAGGTACCTAAACCTACCATCTCCATCAGAGGTATCACGTTGCTTCTTGAATCATCAATGGTCATTATTTTAATCATATTCTTGGAGCTCTCAGGGTTGTTTGTCATTAGAGTGTTGTTATTGCAGAAATCATTTTTCTGTTTCAGATCATTTCATTCTTTATGAGTTTATAAAAGCTTCAATTAAAAATTATGTTGGTGTTACATCATAAATTATTCTTTTTGTCTTCCTAATTTTAGTCTGCATTGGTTCATATAAGTTTTTTATATGTCTTTTTGAAATCATTTCTTTCCTAATTTCTTACTGAGTGGTAATAAATTCATTACATTTATATATGATACTTAAGATATAGATTTATCTATTTTTTCAATTATTTTTGTATTCTGTGCTCACATTTTTTTATTTCTTTTTTGAACCACTCTGGAACAGGATTTTGTAGTTCCATGTTCTCCTTAAATTGAAAAATGCCTTCTAAATTGGATCATTTTCCTTTGTTTTTATTCATAGATACCTGAGCTTGTTAACTAGATCTAGAGGGCATATTTTTATCTGCTGTTTGTTTTTCCTTTTCATTTATCTCCTTATATTCCAAGTCTTTCAATTTTCTTTATCTTGATATTATAGCAATTTAAGTCTTTTTTTTTCTACTTTCTTATTTAACCCTATTGATCTCTTTCTGACTCTTGCCCTTTTGATTATGATTTCCCTAGGTGCTGGATCATAAAACATCTATTTCTTCCCACTACAAGGAGCTCCTTACCTGGATCTGTGTCCCAAGTGACTTTTGAGGATGGAAAATGACTCTCAATTTAATGCTAAGCTCTCTCTCAGGTTTAATGGAGTGCTGCATTCATAGGAATACTGACAGTATATCAATGTGTCTATTTGCCCACAGTTCTTCAAACATTTGTCATTTCTAATCTAATGAGTTTGAAGTAGAGCTTTGGAATTGCTTCAATTTGTCTTTATTTATTAGTGAAATTATTTGAACTATGAAGTTTATTTGCTAGTAGAAGAATCTGCAAGAGGCAATGTTTCCTAAGTTGTATTTTCTTCTTATCCCTAGTTTTTAGATCTTGTATCTAGTAGGTATTTCATATATATATGCTTACTTAAATTTGAACTAGTTTATTTCTAATTAAAGTAGTAGTGTTTCAGTAATTAATCCTAAACTTATCATGTTTAAAAAAAATAAAATTTGGGACTTTATTCCGGCCCCCACCCCCAGGAGTTATTGAAAGATCTTAAAAGAAAGCATCTTTAGGGATTTCTCTTCATTGTAATATTATGATTAACAGAGATGAACAATTATTTCATTGGTCTTGAGGCATTTAAAATTATGATTTTATTCTTTAAGGGTGCAGAATTGGCATAGTAATTATAGGCTGTAATAGGACAATGAGGCCAGGTTTTAATTAATAGATGATTAAAAATGATTATGCTCTACAAATTACTATATGTGCTGATTCTTGTTTCTAATATAATGATATGAATGGGGTTGTAGAAAGATATGGTACAGGGAGATTCCTTAATAGTTTTCTAGCTTTCATATATTTCAAATAATTATTTTAGCTTGATTATCTTAAGAATTAAGTCATCTTACATTGGAAAGTGATGGGAGGGAATTTTTTAGCTCATTCACTATGTAATTAGCTTTTCCTCTTCCTTTCCCAAGAAGAAGTGAATATAAAATATTTTTATAAAGTATAAAATAGTTATCTTGCATAATAATCATTTTCTTTATTGATAACTACTTAAAAATTTCAAACAGATTATGGAATTCTGCTAGTCAAGTGAAAATTTCTCATTCATTCTTGGTCTTCAGTTTTTCAGTTTACTTTATAATTTATAAGTACCTATTGGATATGCTAAATTGATTTAATGTATTTTGATGAAAGCTATTCAAAATATCTGTCACATCTGACTAAAAGATACACATATCTCTTATTGTGTTATTAGAATTCTGACTGCAAAGAGATAGATTGTGGCTACAGGGAATACCAAGAATGGTTCCTGACTTTGTCTAGGAACTCACAATTTAGATATATGCCCATATAAGGTAGACTACCCAATAAAAGAGGATTCTTTGTGATCCATCAAGATGTATCTGGATCCCAAGTCCCATCCATTCATGAGTAGTGTCAGGATCTTTCATCAATCTAATGATATATCTGTGAACTTCACTTTTATATCTTATGGCTTATATGCTCCCTTCCCACTGTCCAAATTCACTAATTTTTATCTATTTGTGTTTCATCTCAGGTTGCTTAGAAGGATTTGCCAAATAAATGTTTAAGCAGTTTATTAGAAATAAATTATGCAGATAATATCTAAATACATAATATTTATAACTCACAGTCTTCCTAATAAATACATCAGAAGGAGGAAGGACACATCCTTGGTAGTTCATTCCCCTATCTTTCATAGTTGTGAGAATATATTTTCTTTGCCTAAAATTTTCACTTAAAGAGAGCCAAGGTGGATCATCTTCATGTCAATGCAATCTAAAATCTCAGAGTACAGCAATAATATTGGTTCTCATAAACATGCATTTTGTATTTTCAGGAGATAAAGAGACATAATTTTAGGGATCTTCCAGTCATTTTCACTGGGACCAAATAAATGTCCTTTTTGTAGGACTGAGTGAGAAGCTCCAAAGCTTTACCAAATATAGTCCAAGAATACTACATTACCTTTCCTTCCTTTGAGCCCCAATGGACTCACAGTTAAACCAATTGTAGGAGTTAAGTAACATGTGCATTAATTATCACTGGCACTACTTTCTTGCTCACAGTTTTAACTCAGGCAGCAACCTCAGATTTTTTCTCTTGCAGTTTCTTGCTATGATTGCTCAACATTTCTGCATGGCTAACAATTCCTTGTTCCTTGTTTTCCACTAAAGAAGCAATGGAGTTTTGATGAAGGGCAGTCCAAGCTAAGAGAAGCATTTATACTTCTACTATACTCCAACCATTACTAGGACAGGACAAAGAAAAAAATACTTTTAAAAATATTTGACTTTGTTTTTTCTTTTTATAGTCTTCCCTTTGCATTCCTGCCAGAATTGGTTTTCCTTTTTTTTAATATTTTTATTTACTTTTTAAAAAAATTCCTTTAATGTCATATAAACCTGAGAGGTATTTGTGATCTCACTACCTACAAGGTGCCTGGAAATCATAGTTTGGCCAAGGATATTGAATAGCAGGACATATAGCCAATCAAAAACGTAAAGACTCTGAACTCAATTACTTTATTTATATTCCAAGCTATTTGAATCCCTGATTGTGGCATTCTTTGTCATGCAAAGACAATATTCTTTTCCAGTGCTCTTTGGGTGGAGCATGGATCCCTCATGTTTAGAATTATTGGAGAAGAAACAAATGATAAATATTACAAGAATTCAGTGGAGGGAGAACACAGGATTTAAAACTGAATACCTTGGAAGTCTTTGGGTTTAATCTCTACATTTTACAAATGAGAAAATTAAGAAGCAAAGAAGTGAGTTGACTTTTCTAAGTTTATATATATGAAAGATCAGAACCATCAAATCTATATTTTCCAGCTGCAAATTCAGAGTTCTTTCCAATATACCAGGGTACTATTATGGACTACAGTGGGCATCAATTGAAGTGGAACATGAAAGATAAGCAAAACATAGATATGTAGTAAGGTGTGAAATAGACATTCTAGAGGGGAAAATATCATGAATAAATGAGTCGAGGCAGAAATGTGCAGATCATATTTAAATGTGTATTTATTTGTATCTGTATGTGTGTGTCTATGTACATGAGAATAGTCTGATTGGATTAAAGTGTAGTTATGGGAAGGATAAATTGTTTTATTGTGGCCTGCTTCCAAAGTCAGGACATGTCTTTTTATTAAATAAATAGTAAGTATGACCTTAAAATAAATCACTGAGTTATAATGATAGCTAGCATTTACATAGAGCATTCCCTGTTTTATTGTGCTTCACTTTATTACACTTTGTAGATAGTACTTTCAGGGGAAATTGAAGGTTTGTGGTGACCCCAAATTAAGCAAGGCTATCAGTGTCATTTTTGCAACAGCATTTTTTATTTCATTTTTTTTCATTTTTTATATCTGTCATATTGATCTTTGATGTTACTACTGTAAATATTTCAGGGTGCCATGAACCACTTGACCTAATTTTCTTCATTGTTTTCCCTCTTGTTGGGTCTCCCTGTTTTCTGAGACCCAACTATATGGGAATTAAGACAATTAATAACCCTATAAGGATTTTACGTGAAAGGAAGAATCAATCAATAAGGAAAACTTAATTTTTGTCTTAATAAATTGCTTTATCCACCCAACCTTCAGCAGCTACTGATCTAATCAGTCAGCAGTCAGCATCACAAAGATAAGACTCTTCATTATCAAAAAGATTACTAGTTACTTAAGGTTCAGATTATTGTTAAAATTTTTAGCCATAAAGTATTTTAATTAAGGTACGTATATTTCTTATATAACACTATTGCATTGTGCTTTATACATCAAGAAACCAAAAATTTTATGTGACTTGCTTTATGATATTCTTTGTATTGTGTAGTCTGAAACCAAACTCACAGTGTCCCCAAGGTGTGTCTGTATGACTTTGTAAGACTGAAGCTTACATCATTTTACCCTCGCAACAATCTTATTTTCAGATTGTGAATTTTTCCAGGTCATACTAATAATATGTGTCTGAAACTAGATTTGAATTTAGATTTCCCTGGCTCCAGGTTCAATGTTCTATCCACTGCACCATCTTGCTGGATGCTCATATTTGTGACAGAGATAACAAATATGCATCTGACAAGACATCCAACACTGTTTTTTTTTTTTTTTCCCAGGAAGATGGGTGAGGATTTGGCTTAATGTGTTCTTAGCAAAGAACACATTTCTAAAAAGCTGACCCTATGGAGTTCAGCTTCAAAATTGCTGGATCCAACAATTCTAGAGAACAATCTGGAACTATGTTCAAAAACTTATCAAACTGTGCATACCCTTCGAACCAGCAGTGTTTCTACTGGGTTTATATCCCAAAGAAATCTTAAAGGAGGGAAAGGGCACCGCATGTGCAAGAATGTTTGTGGCAGCCCTTTTTGTAGTGGCTAGAAACTGGAAACTGAATGGATGCCCATCAATTGGAGAATGACTGAATAAACTATGGTATATGAATGCTATGGAATATTATTGTTCTGTAAGAAACGATCAGGAGGCCTGGAGAGACTTGCATGAGCTGATGTTGAGTGAAGTGAGCAGAACCAGCAGATCATACACGGCAACAACAAGACTATATGATGATCAATTCTGATGGACATGGCTCTCTTCAACAATAAGACTTTTCAAACCAATTCCAGTTGTTCAGTGATGAAGAAAGACATTTACACCCAGAGAGAAGACTGTGGGAACTGAGTGTGGTTCACAGCATAGCATTTTCATGCTCTCTATTGATGTTTGATGCATTTTGTTTTCCTTCTCAGTTTTTTTCTTACTAGGTCCGATTTTTCTTGTGCAGCAAGATAACTGTATAAATTTGTATGCAAATATTGGATTTATCATATATTTTAATATTTTTAACACATATTGGACTACTTGATATCTAGGGGAGGGGTTGGGGGGAAGGGGGGAAAATTTTTGAACAGAATGTTTTGCAAGGGTCAATGTTGAAAACAAATTATCCATGCATATGTATTGTAAATAAAAAGCTTTAATAAAAAAAATGCTGGATCAGTCTTATTTCTATCAAAATTAAAATTGTCTGTGTTCAGTTACAAGATAAATGATTTTCTCCAGATCAGTCTATGGAAGATCAGATACCCCAAATTTTGTACAAAAAAAGTCATTTTTTCAAAGCTATTTTTAGGAAGATAATATTAAAGCCTAACAGGATATTTAGAGCAACAACATATAGATCCCAACATTTAGCATCCTTGTTTTTCAATAAGTCCTTAAGGGATGAATTCTTTGCCAGACTCCCACTGAGCATCTCATTTAGCTACTTGCTCAGAGATCTTGATTTTCCTGAGTGTATAAACTCATTTTTATATTGAATTCTTACTCATTTCTCCTTTGTCAATCTCCTGTAATTGTGTATTACTCAGTCTGATCTTCCAAATATCTTTTGCTTTCTTCCAGAAAGACTAGAGATGTACTCCTTCTGATTCTTAGTTTGCACCTTGACCTTCATTCCATCAACCAAGCAATCTCTGTATCCTTCAACTTCCTAAGACCAAACTCATTCATTATCTTCCCCTTTCCATTCACCACATTGCAGTTTGCACATACTACTGAGGAACTGGCAGTATACTTTCCAGGAATGTCCACATTGAGAATAAGATGGACACATGCTTTGCCAGAGTTAGCTCAATGATTGGGAGACTCTAAAGGAAAGTGTGGGAGAGGAGAGGTATTAGACTGACTACAAAACTGAAGGTCTACAGAACCATTGTCCTGATCTCATTGTTGTGTGCCTGTGAAACCTGGACACTATACAAACATCATGCCAGGAAACTGAATTTAAATTTGTCTTAGGATGATTCTGAAGATCACCTCACAGGATCAGGTACTAGACACCAAGGTCCTTTCTTGAACTAAACTGCCAAATATTCCAACTCATTGCAAAGAGCACAATTCTGTGGGACGGCCACTTTGTTCGAATGCCAGATGTACACTTTGCAAAATAATTATATATTTTATAGAGAACTCACACAGGGCAAATGCTCACAAAGTGGTCAGGAAAAAAAAAAACATTACAAGGACTTTCAAGGTATTTCTCTCTCTCTCTCTCTCTCTCTCTCTCTCTCTCTCTCTCTCTCTGCTGAGACAATTGGGGTTATGTGACTTGCCCAGGGTCACACAGCTAGGATCAAGGTATCTCTTAAGAATTTAAAAATCGTTTGTAATGACTAAGGAGACACTGGCCCAAGACCAACCAGCATGGGATGCCCTCATCAGAGAAGGTGCTGTGCTCTATGAACAATGCAGAATTGAATTATCCCAAAGAAACTGGGCAATACCTCAAATTACAGAAGCTATCACAAATGTTCATAAGTATTATTAGTGTCTGATCTGTGGCAGAGCATTCTGAGCTAGTATTGGCCACTATAACTCAATTTTAACATAGTCATTTGGTCCTCTTCAAAAGTGAAGGACAACACAATGATCTACTGATACCTTCCCATTTATAAACTGTTAAGGGGACCAACCCCTTAAGCTGATTGTACATATACCAGAGTTAGTATCATTGGCTTTTCTTCTCTATCTGTTCACAACCAAATAACTATAACTATAACACTTTCAGAGTCAGAGGAGGTATATCCATTTATGTGAGGAGACTCAGATTATGTGATTCTACATATTTATCATATCAGGCTATTGAGCTTAGATAGTTTCATCTCATCGTATCAAAATATTTATTCAAACTTTTGATGGCTGAAAATTCAATATTAAAAATAGGTTAAAATTACATCAGTTTAGAGCAAGTACTTTTAAACTGTCCATAAGCTTGTTTTAAATATATATTTTTATAACTATTTTTCAATATAACTATTTTCCTTGGTAATCTTATTTACTATGCCCTTAAAAATTTTATTCTGAGGAAAAGTCTACATAGACTTCACCAAAATTCCCCAAAATATTCATGACATCAAAAAGTTTAAAAGAACCCCTCCTACCAAGAGGACATTATAAACAGTAACAACAAGATTATGTGATGATTAACTGAGATGGACTTGGTTCTTCTCAACAATGCAGTGATTTAAGGCAATTCCAAAGGACTTGGAATGGAAAATGCCATCTCCATCCAGAGAAAGAAGAACTATGAAGTCTGAATATGGATTGATGGATAGTATTTTCATTTTGTTTCTTTTTCATGGCTTTTTCCCGTTTGATCTAATTTTTTTTTTGCACAACATGCCAAATTTGGAAATATGTTTAAAAGAATTTTACATATTTAGCCCCAAATTATTTGTAGTTTTAGGGAGGCAGGAGATTAAAAAAAAGAGGGTGAAAAAATTTGGAACACAAACTCTTACAAAAATAAATGTTGAAATCTATCTTTACCTATATTTGGGAAAAGAAAATACTATTGAAAATTTAAAAAGAGAACCTCTGCTTTAGAGTGATCCTGAATATAAATAATTTCTATAGCATGATTGAAAAATTGTCACCCATGCTTATATTTGGATACTTCTAAAGATGTGAAGCAGCCTAATTCATTGCTAGATATATCTAATTGTAAGAAAATCCACTCTTTTCCTGAGTTGGAATCTCCCTTATAGAAACTTGTAATTGATAGTTCTATTTTTGTCTTGTAGAGTGAAGTAGGGGGGTGGGAATCATTCATTAATTTGTCAAAGGTATATATGATAGATAAATAGATAGATAGATGTGTGTGTATGTTGGCAGAGACTAATAATGTTAAAAAAGGGTCAGACTCCTTTTCTTGCACTTTGGTTCAATATTATTCAATATTAATATTAATAATCTGGTTCAAAACACTATTGCCCCAGGAGAAGATTTTCTTAAAATTTAGATTAGTCAGTAAGTTAAAAAAACATTTAATACACATTTACTATGTGTCAGGAACTGTACTAAGAACTGGGGATACAAGAACAGAGAAAAAAAAATCCTCTCTGTTTTCAAGAACCTCACATTTAAATAGGCAAAGCAACATGAAAACATTGTACATATGATATATAATATAATGTAATATAATATAATATAATTTGATATAATATGATATGATATAATATAATGTAATGTAATGTGATATAATGTAATATAATATAACATAAATGAAAAATAGTCTTAAAGAGAAAGTACTGTGGTAGGTTATAGTGGAGTAGGGGAACAGAGATTAGTAATGTTATCCTAAAGAAGTGAGGATCTGAGTTAAGTCTTGAAAGAAATCAGGGAAGCTAGGTGGTAAGGATAATGAGAGAGACTAATATAGGAGAAAACTAATGAAAAGGTTCAGAGTAGAGAGATGAAGTGTCCTGAGCAAGGAATAACAAAGAAGCTAGTGTAGATAGATGGGAGATTATGAGGAAAAGAGTCAAATATTAAAAAGACTAGAAATTTAGGAGGTCAAGTTATAAAGAGTTTGAAAAACCAGAGGAGTTTTATATTTGATCTTGGAGGTAATGGGGAGCCAATCGAGTTTATTGAGTAGGATAGTGACATTTTTGTTTTAGGAAGAACACTCTGGCAGCTGAGTGGAGAATGGACTGAAGTGAGACAAGATTTGAAATACTAGAAGACTGTTGCAATAGTTCCTTTCAAAGTGATAGACCCTGCTGGGAGAAAGAAAGATATGTAAATGAGAGCTACTGTCTGGGTAGAAACAAGGCTTGCCAATTGAAGCATATTACTTGAGGAGATTGAGACTAAATAGTTGAACATAATATTGTACTCATTAACTTAGAAGCCTGGGAAGATGGTGGGATAGTAATAGGGAAATTCCAAAGGTGGAAGATTTGGAGTAGAGAAAATGAGTTTTGTTTTATATATGTTGAATTTGAGATAATAAAGGGGAGTGTGATGGAAAACTGGAGCCCTATGGTGTGTTCCATATCCAAAATCTCCACAGAAAGGGAACTTAGACTGTTTTGCAATGAACAATGTAAGGTGAGTATGAGAGATATTTATTTCTTCTTCTTCATGCAAAAAAATTGCAAACACAAAAGGGAAAAAGGGAACTAGCATTCTATTTTTAATTATTTTCAATTCTCCTTGTCACATTTTAAAACTTTTTGTTATTCATATGCATTCATTTTTTTGCATATCTATGTGATTCATTTGGGAGAGAAAAGAAGACTCTTAATAGTCTCTCTATATAGTCTCAACGGTTCTCTTTATGAATACAGATGATATTTTCCATCCAAAGTTTATTTGGATTGCCTTGGATCAAAGAACTGCTGAGAAGAACTAAGTCTATCATAGTTGAACTTTGCACAATAATGCTGGGAAACCAGCCTTTATTAGGTATCTACTTTGTGCCAGTCACTGCTAACCACTTTACAAATACTATCTTCTTTAATTTTCAAAACACATGTTATTATTATCTTCATTTTACAGTTGAGGAAATTAAGGCAGATTTGTTTACTGATTTGCCTAGAGTCATATGGCTAGGGTCTGAGGCTGGTTTTGAATTAAGGGCTTCATGACTCCAAGTCAGAATCTTTATTAATAAAGAACCTTCAGGTAGTGAATTATATTATACTGGAAGGTGAAGAAAAACATTTAATCATAATGCAGTTTTCAGGAACAGCTGAGTAGTCATTGTTATTTTTCTTTTTATCTCTCTGCTGTTTAAAATCTTTCATTCAGGCTTTTATCTTTTGAAAGTACAAACCAAAGCACTTTCTTGTATTAGCAGAAAATCCCCATTGGATGTCATGGCACTATTTTTACTGGATAATGTCTGAAGATCTCTCAATTTATGGAACACACTAAGTGGACTCTAAGCAGAGGTAGCTAGAGCCAGGTCAACCCAACTCTTGAAAGCTGCCTTTAAAACTTTCAGTGTAAATATTTACCCCTTGGAAATCAGCAAAAAATACAAATCTAGGCTTGATTTACTGTTTTGGTAATTGTCTATACTAAAGAAAGTGATACAGAAAATAACAATAATGCAGATGAAATTTAAAAAGTGTCTCATGAGACTTACATGAAGTGATGCTAAGGGAAATGAGCAGAACCAGGAGATCATTGTACACAACAACAGCAATATTAGACAAAGACCAAATCTGATGGACGTGGCTCTCTTCAACAATGAGATGATTCAGACCAGTTCCAATGGTCTTATGATGAAGAGAGCCATCTACATCCAGAAAGAGGACTGTAGGAACTGAATGTAGATCACAACATAACATTATCACACTTTTTGTTGTTGTTTGTTTGCATTTTAATTTCTTTATCATTTTTCTGGTTTGATTTGATTTTTCTTGTGCAGAAAGATAATTGTATAAATATGCATGCATATATTAGCATTTAACATATATTTCTACCATGTTTAAAATATATTGAACTACTTTCCATCTAGAGGAGGGGTTGGGGGAAAGGGGGAAAATGGAACACACAGCTTTGAAAGGGTTAATGTTAAAGAATTATCCATGCATATATTTTGAAAAATAAAAAGCTTTAATAAAGAAAAAAGTGTCTCATGTATATATTTTTTCATGCATATATTTTTTCATACAGTTGACTGTTACACACTGACAAGCATACAATATTGCCTCTAAAGCTACAAGTGCCCATCTTAGGATTGATCTTTCATTGCTTGTTCTCCAGGAAGAACAGATCAAAAAGATTCAGTCAAAAACATAGCTTTAACTTTATATCAGCAGGACATGTAATTTAGCTGACATTTGCATGGAATTTCATTTATTTTTACCTTATCATTTTCATTTTAATAAGCATTTTAAAAATTAATCTGTCCCTTCCATTACTTTTCTTACTCATTGAGGAAATTAAAAAAAAAACATCCAAAAACCAAATTCCTCAATACATATCATAGTTTAATATTTCTTCTGTGCTGTGGGAAAGGGCAGTCCCCTCTCTCCACTCCTTTTTAAACTACTTGTCACCCAGAGTCAAAGGATGAAAAGAGATAATTACTCTTTTTAAAAAGGTCTATGAAATTGTCATTTCTTTCTGTTCAGCAACCAGTAAGTGGATTGTTCTGTCATTTCCAAAGCACCTGAACCCTTAATATTGAGACACACATGGCTGATCAGAAGCCAGAGGCTTTATTATCCCAAAAGAGCCTCAGCATTGAACTAGCACATGTAGTCAGCCAGAAATAAACAGGGCAAATCTGCAATGCTCTATTAGATAAGGAGAAAGGCAGACAAATATGGAAGGGGGGAGAAAAAGAAAGAGACAGAAAGAAATAGACAGAGAGACAGATATACAGAGAGATAGAGACAGAAAGATAGAAGCAGAGAGAGGAATGGATGGATAGATAGATAGATAGAAAGAAGGGTAGTTGGAAAGATGGATAGATAGATGTTAAATGACTTTTATTCATGTAGCATTTAATGCTTTATAAAATATCTTGTTACCATAACCCTCTACTAAAATGTACTACATAGTCCTTATTTTATAAATGATAATTTCATACTTTAAAGAATCTGAGTAAATCATAATCAGAAGGTCAATAAGTATTGGAACTAAAAAAGATGTTCTATGCTCCATATCCTTTCCAAAGTCAAGATGTTGTTCTATATTGGAGACATTCAAATCTTGGAAAGCAATTAAACATCCCCAATCTTTCATTAAAAAAATTTAGACATAGTCTCTAGACTATTCACCATCCACATTTCCTTCCTCTCTATTTATTTTGTTGGTCATCATCTATCAAAAATTAATTTGTCTTCATGTGACAAATGGACAATTCATCTCTGGACCTGTGTTCAGAAATCCTTCAGCAGGGACCTTGTAATCAACCAACAGGCTTTGAAATGTATATTGGAGGATGACTTCAATGGACAATTAACTACTTTAAGAATTGTGGGATCATAGCTCCAAAGAGAACAGGAATGGAATTTAAAGGACATTTAATGTAACTCCCTCATCTAACAGATTTGGAAACTGAGGCCAAGAGACATTAAGTCACTTATCCAAAGTCATAAAAGTGAAGGACAGTGGAAAGAACAATGACTTGGAGTGAAGACACTAATATTTAATCCCCACTTCTACCAAATACTTCTTAAATGACTCATAAAAAAGCATTCAACTTCATTTTTCAAAATACAAAATAAGGAAGTATAATGAAATGACCTCTAGTGTCCCTTCCAGGGAGAAATCCATGGACTGTCAAGATATAGCTTATTATTGTTTTAGATTTTCAGCAGCCACATAATTTATAAATCAATGCATTGAAATTAAAAAAACTCATTTGTATTATGTGCTTGGGTAATTGAATTTTTGTGTACTAAATGTACAACTTTACATTTCTTTTAGTTTATTTCCTTAATTTTATCTGGGGGTCTCTCACCATTGAGATGATTATGAATCTCAATTTGGTCATCTATTTTCACATTTTTTCTAGTTCAATCTTGAGTCTTCCAAACATATTATAAGAATACGTTCTTATTTTGTTCTATTTACCTTTGATCCACAGCCTTCCAATGATTCAGTCTTGGACTCAATGGCTGAGTTTCTTGACATCTGAGAGATCAATTTCCCTTGACATTCAGTAAAACTCAAAGGAAATCTGTGGAACAAAGTTTAAGGATAGCTTATATCTAGAGTTTTTTCCTCTATTAGAAAATAGTGTCTCCTCCCACAGTGGTATTTACTATATAACATGCGTATTTGATATAGGACAACAATTTCTAACATTTATATGCATCACTTTAAAGTATGCAAAATAGCATATATCAACTCATTGGTTTCTCATAAAAACCTTATGAAGTAAAATATTTAAATACAAATTTTAAAGTTGAAAAAATGAGGCTCAAAGATAGTCTGATTTGCCCAAGATCATATAATAGATCAATATAGTATTAAAAAATGATGCACAGGAAGATGATTGTACAACTTTCATGTATATATGAAGGGACCCAGAAGCTGTTTACCATGGAATTCATAACCAGGGTTGGCAACTAGCAAGGAGAAAAAGTTGAGCTTATGACCATTTAAACTAGATTAAAACAAAAAAAAAATTAAAATCTAGGAGAAAAATAGAACCAATCAATTTTTCAGTGAAATTTAAAGCTATTCAGTGAAAACCAGGTGCTATGAAAAGCAAAGCAGCTTGTTTGCCTCTCTGGGTAGTTATGACTGTAAATCCAATCTACATTAATTGTCTAAAGATCATCAAAAAGCAAATCTGAAAATAGGGAAGGTTTGACACTATGCTTACTCAGAGCTATTTGTCATTGTGAGAGGCTTTCAGAAACTTTTTTTTCTTTTAAGAGCCTACAGCTGCAAGACACCAAGAAATCACAAAACAAAATCTAAAGAATATAAAAATAGAAGAGAAAGTGAAATATCTCATTGGAACAAATGATTATCTATAGAACAGATTGGGGTGATATAATATAATAGTCAGATTACACAAAAATTATGATAAAAAAATCTTGATATAATAATGTTAAAATATTTCCATAAAGTTCCAGATCAAGGAGGTAAAATAGAAATAGAAACAAACAAACAAACAAACAAAAAAACAAAACAAACTACTGATTACTACCTGAAAGAGATTCCAGGAGGAAAAGTTACAGGAATATCACAATTTTCAAAGTTCCTTGATTAAAGAGAAAACATTGGAAGCAGCAAAATTTGAACAAACAATTTAAATATCAGGTAGATAAAGTAAGGATTACACAAAATCTAGTAGGTATTATGTTAAATGACCATAGGTCTTGGAATACTTTATTGTATAAAGCAAAAGAGTTGAGCTATGACCAGAAGTAAAAAGGTTAAGCAATATCTTGAATTTTAAAAAAATAGACATTTAATGGAATCAAAGACTGAAATTTTTTGAGAAAAAATTTCCACCTCCAGAAATAAAGGGAAAATTTGGCATGTAATATTCAGGAGAAAGTTAAGGTAAATATTAAAGACCAATTATTAGAGATTCAATAAGGTCAAATTGTTTGTATATATGAAAATATTAGCAATTCTCTTACAATTTTCATTATTTGGGTAGTTTGAAAGAGTGTCATGAGTTGAATTGATTAAATGTATTTTAATTTTAATCAACAGTAAAAAAAATGTGTAGAGAAAAACTACACTATGTGACAGTAATATTATTCAGCATTGTTTTAGGCCATTTAAAATACCTAGACAGTATAAAATACTTCAGTGTATATTTGCCAAAACAGACACAGGAATTATCTGAACATAGATAATAAAAATACTTTTCATATGAATAAACACAGATGTAAACAATTGACATAATATTTTTTGTTCATGGATAGGTAAAGCCAAAATAATATTTATATGACAATTTTACCTATTATTAAATATTCATTATCATCCCAGTTAAATTACTAAAATTTTATTTTACCAAGTTAGAAGAATAATAATAAAGTTTATTTGAAAGAAAAAAAAACTTGAGGAATTTCAAAGAAACCAGGGGGAAAAAAGGTACCCCAGAAGTAGATTTAAGTGTATCAAATCTTAAACTATATTATACTCTGAGAGATTTGTTGAAGTGTAAAAAGAATAATTTCAATTTTTTTTATTAAAATGTTTTTGTATAAATAAAACCTATGTAGCCAGGAAGAGAAGGATTACTGAAAATTGGTAAAATATTTTATTAGGTAATCTTTTAGATAGATTTGATTGAATTGGAATATTGGTGTGGCATAGGAAATGATACGCTAGTAGATTTAGAAAAATGGGGAAAGATTTGGACTTATGAAGGAAGATGCTATCCACCTTCAGAGAAACAGATGATAGGAAGAAATAAGTATAGTATGGTCACATGTACATATATATGTATAAATGTGCACATTTGTGTGCATGTTTATAGATATTTATACATATATGTTTGTATTATATTATATATATACATACATATGTGTATATATATGTATATATATACATACATACATATACATATATGCCATATATATATATATATATATATATATATATATATA